>CAJNIZ010041112.1:226472-243092 GCA_905231905.1 Symbiodinium pilosum
TCCCTGGCGACACACGGCATTTAATTTTAAAGATGTAGAGATTGTAGAGTAGAATTCGGACCTTCTTTGTTCTCTTGTTTGTGCTTGCTGTGTGTAAAAGGGACCCCTGTGTGAACTCCGTGGTAGAGCCCCTAGGCCTACGCAAGAGGGTTTGGGGTTTAGGGTTTAGGGTTCATGTTACAAGTATGTGTTCCTGGTAAGGGGGACCTCACTCGTATTATCTCTATAGACCATGTAAAGCCCTACAAGCCAAATTCGTCCCAGGAAACATATGGAGGCTACGGTTAGGACCTTAAACTAGAGGGTTTACTTTGGAGCGGCCGGGGGATCTAGTAAGGAATGGAACAGCATATGGAAATCACTATAGAGCACTTAGGGAGTCTTTAGGGAGGGTTAATAGTTAAAGGTTAAGGGGTCGAGGGTAGGGTCAATGCAATGGTATTCTTTCATTATTAAGACGCTTCCGGCTTCAGTGAAAAGGTTGTTTGGGGTTTAGGGGTTGAAGGCTTACGGCTAGGATGTTGGAGTTCCAGGCTTGACCAAGCTGTGCACTTCACGTGAGGGCATCCTACATCTAAGCTGTAAACCCTGGAGCAAAGCCACGGTTCCGCGACGAACTGCCCGTTCGGGTGCCGTTTTATAACCCTTTGAAGTAAACGCGGGACCCTCATCGCCGAAAATTGCCCAGTGACAGCCGCAAATACAAGCACACGCTATAGGCGCTGAATTCTGAGCTGAAACACTAAACGCTGGCCTTAGAACCGTGATGCTAATCCCTTGACCATAGACCAGGCAGGTATATTGCAAAACACAAGAATTATCTGACAATTTGATTGAAAGAGATACAGGATATTGCCTGGATATAGCTTGGGCGTTTAAACTCCTAAGCCCTAACCCCTAAACTCCTTAATCTCAAGCCCTAAACCCTAAACTCTTTAATGCCAAACCCTATAAAGCCTCACCCCCAGAGATCTGTACCCTCAACCCCAAGCCCTTGATACTGTAAATACCAAAGATCATGGGTTCAGGTACTACCCCTGCGTCGCTACCCCCAAAGGCTCTTCCCCTTAACAAGCCTAGATTAGCCCTTTTTTTCTAAGGAAAATTCGGGGAACTCATGAACCAAAAACCCAAAAACCCTAAACCCTAAACCCCTAAAACGCTAAAACCCTAAACCCTAAGCCCTAAAACCCGAAGCCCTGAACCGAATGCTTCAAACCGTATATATTCCCTGGAAAGCACGACTTCGCAGCCTCGCCCAGCTGTTGGAGTTGCACTTCCTCTTCGCCCGTTAGCCCCTGGGACGCGATGACTACTGGGCTGACTTAGGGGTTTTCTGAGGTTTAGAGTTTAGGGTTTACGGTTTAGGGATTAGGGTTTAAGTTACCATAACGAATGTATATGGTGATGATGATAATAGAAATGGGATAATAGCAATAACAATAATAATGCAAATAAGAGGAATAATAGTGATAAGTGATAAGAGTAGGGTTTCCCGATATAGTAACTTAAACAAAGTTCCTAACAACAAAACAATTTAGGGCTTAGGGTTCATAGGCTCATGCCTTGTAGGGTGAAGCATGTCGGGATATGTGGGGATGTGTTGGTCTTAGGGCTTACCCGACCGCAAATCTGGCATGGAGATCCACATAGCTCCTTTGAACGGACAATAGTCTCTCAAGGGCTCCCCCTAAACCCCAAACCCTAGTTTGGGGCAAGATTTGGGGCAAGCTAGAATCTATTTCGAACTGCGGCTCCGACTCTGCTGGCAGTACGGGTAACCTGCAGAAGGCCCTAAGCAGATTACATTAGTACCACCTTAGGAGTGGTTACAAATTCACAGGAAAAGGGCTTATGGTTAAGGGTTAACTCCAAATAGTCCCCATGACTATGAGCAAAGGAGGACTTAGGATAGGGGTTCAGGGCCTGTTCTTGAGCGTAGATTTTTTCGTGCTATAAGGCATATAATAAAGTATACCCACATACCTGCAACATGCATGAGCTATAGTCTAAACTCCTAGTATCCCCCTAATAACCCCTATGATAGTCCCCCATATAATCCCCTGTATAACCCCTTTAAGGAGTGTAGACTATGGCTCACATACAAAGATATTCGTAAGCCCAGGCCACATGACAGTCGCGTGTGTCTGGGTAAGACTTGGGCAGGGATGTAGAAGAGCTTAAAGCTGTAATTTCCCTGGACCTGTAATTAAGTAAAAAAATGATTCCTGAGGGCTATACTACGATAGAGAAAGAATCCCCAAGGAGGCCTAAGCCCTAAACCCTAAATCCTAAACCCCAAACCCTAAACCCTAAACCCTGAGCCCTAAACCTTAAACCCTAAATCCTAAGCCCTAAACCCTAAATCCTAAAGCCTAAGCCCCAAACTATTGTTCTTTGGTCCGGTCATGCTTCATCTTGCAGGGCAGGCTTAACACCCCGAAAGGGTTTAGGTTTTAGGCTTTCGGGTTTGGGGTCAAGGGTTTAGGATTTAGGGCGTAGGGTTTAGGCCTTAGGGTTTTTTGTTTAGGGATTAAGGTGTAGGGTTTTCACTTTAGGGTTTGGGGTTAAAGCCCCATAAATGTCACTACTGTTACTAGTTCGCATGATTGTCACCACTGTTATTTTGTTCTTGTTATTCGTATTGTCATTATTGCTATTGTCATCATATCCTCACTTGCCCACAAGTGTTCCTGTTGTGCCTGTTCAACAATCCTTGCCCTGACTCACAATCAGCCCTAACCTGTTCTGCTATCAGCGGTTCCCGGATGAATGATTACAAGCTTCACCTGAATGGCGTTTTTTGGTGGTTAAACCCAGCAAGATCATATTCCTGATATAAGATACTATACCCCAAAAGGAGGATATAATCTTGCTCTATATGAGGTGCCATAGTATCCCCCAAAAAAATACTACTCACCTTCTCCTCGAGGGACGAAGCCACGACAGAAAGCACTGGGACTCGCATCGGCCCCCAGCCTACCTGGACCCCAAAAGTATGTAAAATAATGGCCTTTGTGGCTATCATTAGGGGTTTAGGGCCATGATTTTGTATACTTGTGGGGTTTAGGTAATGTCTGTAAACAACACTTCATAGATGCGCTTGGGTGACCCGTAGGCAAAACCCTCAACCCAGCTTAACTCTAGCGGTTGTTGCTAGAAGTGATGAATCCCTCTCAAAGTCTCCATATATATATATATATCATATAATATATCCATCATCCTCAATGGCATGGTAGTTTCTTGTTCTATTCCATGCCTTCCTTCCCTATCTGAGGAAGTAGCAGCCCGCTGTAGGTCAGAAGTAAACTCATCCTGGATGCCTGAAACAAGCCTCAAGGGCCAGATTCAAGTTCCCCAAATCCATATACCAATCGGCTCCTTGTAAACTGTATTGCTTCAGGATCATTCTAGAAGCACAGGGGAAATGATTCGTAAAAAGACGCCTGTAAAACCATGAGGGAAGAAAACCATTATCCCAAAGGTCCCTCTTACGCTTATTTGCTGGAAAGGCACTTATACATCCTAGGCCCCAAGCATCCGAAACCATGAGTTCCAGAAGAAGGTTTCTGATTTAGGTGGACCCCCCACCCAGTAATCAATAGTGACCAGAAGGAACAATGAGATTATATTGGGGTCCCCTTATATTCCTATCTTACCACGATTACAGGGTGGGGGGTCCACCTAAAATCTCAGCCCTTGACTCCCAGCGTCTTGCTTTGCATTTCCGTCTCCATGGCCTCTATTGCGGCCTTCGAAGCACAGGTGGGTTAATCTCAAAATTATGGGCCCCTTCTGGTTATGGATTCTATTACGGCACCTAATATGAAGCGTACCAAAATGGGACCCTGATTTTGGGAACTACCCAGGTGCTTCTCAAAACAGTGTGCCATTCCCCGTCCCGGGGCTTGCCTTTGGGCAGTGTGACTCGCTGTGTACTAGTCGCTCCACTGCTACTGCTACTACTACCACTGCTGCTGCTGCTGCTACTACTACTACTACTACTGCTAGTAGTGCAAGAGTACTAGCACTGCTACTACGATGACGAAGAAGGATGATTTTGAAATCAACAGGAGTGGCGTCAGCAATCTGATGCGCAGCCAGTCGGTTGAGGGCGTTGAAGTTATGCAGTGTGACATCATGCTAATATGGGCTACATTCTAAACTCCTTAATGGGGGGTTATATAGGGGATTATATAAGGACTACTATAGGGGCTATTCAGGGGGATACAAGGAGTTTAGACAATGGATAATATGAGCTACGGTCAACAGCTCCTATCTAACTGGGTTCCTTATTTCGGACTATCGGGGACTCTAGTAAACTACAAGAGGGGCCCGTACGTCGGCTCTTATGGGCCCCTTCATAAGGATAATATTGACAGTAGCTCACGAACTCACCACACCTGAGAGGCCAACTACCCAAACATTGGAGCTTCAGGTACCAACAAAACATTCAGATTATAGTACTCGGCACCTAAAACCCCATTAATTGGGTACTTGGACCCTCTAGGTAAGCAAGCCATCAACCCGACATCCGAAACTCTAAGCTTTAAGTCTCAAACCTATGAGCCATAAACCATGACGCTTCAACATGCGGCCAGACACCCCTAACTCCCCAACCCCAAGCCCTAAACCCTGAACCCTAAACAGCAAACCCTGAATCCTAAATCTTATGAGATGAACTCGTAGAAGGTGCGACTCATAATGTGTTTATGTAAATAGAGCAACATGTTATGATTAAGCCCTCCTGTACCGAACCCCAGAAGGGATCTCCGAATTTCTGCAAACCTGACTATGGAAACTAATTTCAGAACATCCAGATCCTGGACTTTTAACCCAGGGTCGATTGGGGGCCCTAGAAAACCTCAATTCCTATGGCTTTACAAGAAGTATATAGGGATTTGTGGTAATTAACAAAAACTTAAAAGTTGTTTTAGAATCCACCCCTGCAACCCTAATCCCTAGGAGCATAATATAAGGATTTGGGGTAACAAAAACCTCGTTTTCAAATCAACCCTTGCAATCCTAAACCCTCTACACTTTGCGCCTCGTACTGCGCAATGTGGCTCTGCAGCTCCGCGCACCGCTCCTGGTTCTGACCTGGGCCAACTGCGTTGAGGATTCGGGCATAAGGTGTAGGATTTATGGTTCAGGGCTTAAGGTTTAGGATTTAGGGTCCAGGGCTTAAGGTTTAGGATTTAGGGTTCAGGGCTTAAGGTTTAAGATTTAACGAGAATTTGAAATGCGTTTTTTGTTTAGAATTTCGGGCTTAGCATGTAGGGGATATTGCGGGATCCTGATTACTTTCAGATCTCACCGAGCCCCTGGTCAGGGGGACTTTGTAAAAAGAATGATAACCAAACTATCCACATACTAAGCCCAGCTATTCCCACTAGTCACTAGTATCCTGGTTGCTACGACCCCCTGACCCTTAAAATCTAGACCCTAAACTCGAGGTAATACATAATTGTTTCCACTTTTGCCCTTCCTCAGACCCAGAACCCTCAAGCAAACCCGACAATTGAAACCCTAAACTCTTAACCGAATTATCCCCATTGAGCACAGCGACTGGTAGATCCAACCCCTCTGCGAAACGCTGCAAAGAAGCAAGGCCAGTGAAGACGGTTGGAAAAAATGAGCAGCCCTTTTTCGCGATGGAACACGGTAAATTTGTGTTCTTCTTATAGAATACCACACCCAAAACCAGGATATGATCTTACCCTGTATCGGGCAGCATAACAGCCGCAAATAAAACACCACTCACATTTGGGTTTCTCAAAGGGGGGTGCAGGGACCCTAGGGATATTATACTGTATCGAACTTCAAGGAAATTGTAGAACCTCCCACCAGCATAGGAGAAAATCTGAGTACTGGAACGACGGTAATCTTGAAAGGTTCAAGGGTACTTATAACTGAGGTTGCGCTTGGAGCAATTCGTAACCAGATCGAAAGTAGTGAGGATATCTTTTACAGCTACTCACAAAGATCTAAGTAGGTAGGGTTAGTGCAACTTCGAAACCCGAAACCGTAAACCTCATGAATGCAGGGCTGCTCACATGGTCGTTACCTCGCATTATTTGAATCCGGCGTCGCGAACCCTGGTTCCTATAGGGGAGGGATTACAAGAACCTCCGACACACGCCTCGTGGTGTTAAAACACTGAACCAGGCACAGAGGTAGCTTCCTCAAATAGGAGGACCCCAATATAGGCCCAAAATACTATGGTCCTTATTATGCGGACCCCCCAAGAAGTAATTTAGGAACCCTCCAGAAATCCTTGACACGCCAGAATAGCCCCCAAGATGTTATAGGCTAGGGTACTTTGTAAACTACTGCCCATTCCACAAGGCGATCCCTAACCTCGAGTCTTTTAAGCCTAAACCCTAAACCAAACCCTGCCTAGATCCCCGTATTAGGGTTTGGGGTTATATTGGGGTTGCCTAGGGATAATGGAAAAGAAAATGGAAACTACAAGGATTATAGGGATTATATAGGGATTCTGTAGGGTTAACTCACTACAACATGTAGTCCCCCTTAAGTAGATAGAATATGGGGTACAGGGGGATCTTATTGTAATATACCCCAAGCCATATTCTATCTACTTAAGGGGGACTATGCCCCTTTACATCCGAGGCCGCAAACGCAAGACATCCTCCTGCCGGCTGATGCGACCTCCATGCCAAGCTAGCTGCGGTGTCTTCATACTCGGGACTCTGGAAAAAGGGTACCCCAAGGTCCTTCGAAGGGGTTACGGGATGATGTAGGATTTCAGGCTCAGGGCTTGAGAATTATAAGGTTTGGGGTCTAGTCTCTATGGTATCTCAAGACAGGGGTATTCTAGGGACCCGAAAACACGCAGGCGTCATATGGAACAGCTCCAGGGTCCCTGGTCCCTTTCCCGGCTTGCGTGCTGCTCAAATTCTAATGATATTAGGGTTTTATTAGGGTTATTGTAGGGAGTTATATGGGGATAGTGGACATTAAAATGGAAACTACTATTTAGGGCTTAGGGTTGGGAACAGTGTTCAATTGAAGTATCAGAGCTTCGAAAATGTTGCTTCTGCACAGTGCCTTTCTAAATCCTAAACCCTAAACCCCCACAGCAGTTCGCGGACAAGTAGGAGAAGAAATCTATCATCTTGAAGCCTCATGCAATGCATAGTCCGGGCTGCTGTTAAGGAACTTAAATTCAGCTGCCATATAACATGGGTATATAGTATATACATGATGGGGGTTCCTTATGTTACCTCAACATCCCGGTATTTGTCCTCCACCTTGAGGGGTCTTGCTTCTTCTGACAGATTGCTAGGAGTTTGCATTTCGGCAACCTAAATCCCCAAAGTAGGTAAAATAATAGCCCAAAACGATCAAAAACAGCCAAAAAGACCATTTTTTACTTGCTTTAGGGGTTCAGGACATGGCTCCCGAGGAGCTCCTTCTTGCAGCAGGATTCAGACTTACTATGACTCCGGCAGTTCTAGTCCCCCTCAAGTAGAGAGAATATAGGTTATATGGGGATCTTACTTTAATATACCCAAAGCCATACTCTATCTACTTAAGGGGGGCTATCTATATATATATATATAAAGACCTGCCCTAGTATGGGAGGTATTCTGGGAAGAATAGCTTTAATAAGCTAAGGTGACTCCAACAAAGCTTGCTAGGGTAGGGATGCCTACAGATTCAATACCAGGGTTTCGAAGTTTAGGGGCCCTTTTTTTTGGCAGGGATCCCAAAGAGACGAAAATAGTTGATATGAGGGTTCCACTTTACTAATGGAACCTACCATGGTGCAGAGAGAAGATATGATGCCATCAAAGGAAAGAGGCTTCATGTCCTTACAACAAGTGTGGGGAACCCATCATATGACTTCAGTAGAGTCTTAATCTTTGGGGGGCTGGGATTACCTAAACGTCTCATTGCTGGGTTTGGATGCTTCTAAGAAGGGGCCCTACAATGCTTCGCGATGTCCAACACACTAAGCCCCGAAACGGTACACCTTTGGTTTAGGGTTTACAGTCTCAGAGGTCTTTTGGATGATATCCCGGTACACCCCTATGACTCGGGTTTAGGGTACCCTCTTTTTTGTGATTGGATCTTCGACCACAGAAAGCCTTCTGCTTCCTCGACAGATTCCGCAGCAGAAGCAAGCGAAGTCCGCCTGGGCGGAGGCGCTTTGTTTTAGGGTCTTACGGTTCAGGGCTTGGGGTTTAGGGTTGTAGGGTTGAGAGTTTAGCGTAAGTCCGCCTGGGCTATTTCCCCTACAGCAGAAAATCAACAGGCTCGAAGGTTTACGGTGTAGGACTTTGAAATTAAGGTTTAGGGTTTGGGGCTACTAATGACGCATCAAATGGAAAAGAACATGGAAAATGCCTAGGGAAGGATGCAACAAGTATATAGCGAGACACCACTGTTATCTACATTCAGAGGTATAATCCTTTCCCCCTAACATTAAACCTCTACCCTTACAGTTAAAGAATACATTCAGGGGCCTAACAACTCGGAAGAGCACTTTCAAAAGGGCAAGACTAGTTCAAAAGGGGCTGTCTAATAACGAATTGGACGGGTTCTGGAATCATCAATGAATTATTATTCAATGGATTAATTACTGAAATGATCCCAACTGACTAAATATGCAATTGCTGATTACTGTACTGTACTCATTGGCGAAATTCATCAATTGTTGATTTTGTATGGAATGTAAACGGAACTTACAGGCCGCCTTATCTAATTGTTTCGACAAATAACAACCTCCCCCGCCCCCCCGCCCCCGGCCACCCAACATTTTTCGAACCCCGGATTGATTAATATCACGGAGGAGGGGGGAGGACGTCATTTAATATCAGGGGGGAGGGATAAAAAGATTATTTCCTGTTTAAGACTTGACTTTTCCCTCCTACATCATCCCAGTTGCCATCTCTTCTTCCCTGTTCCTTCCCTTTGGTTCTCCATTATTGGGGCCATATCTCTAAAGCCTAAATCCCAGGACCTAGGCCCGAAAGAAGCACGGCTTCTCCCGCACGCGCAGAGGGGGACCAAGAAAACTCTCCAAAACTTTTGACCACCAAGAGTTTGAACTTACGTAGAGCTGTGACCCCTTGCAACGGAAGCACAAGTGAACAGTATGAGAGACATGTGGGTAGTTCCCACCTGTAGGGTCCCATTTTGGTGCCCCCGAATATTAGGTGCTGTGATATAATCTATAAGCAAAAGGGGGCCATGATTTGGAGAACAACCCGCAAATCCTAAACCCTAAACCATGAACCACAAACCCTAAACCTAAACCCTGAACCCTAAACACCACTATACATTGCATCCGTCCAAATCTCGGTCGCGACCCAAACCAATCCTTGAAGATCCCCCGGTAGTGTTGCATGAAGCACATGCAAAAAAACTATAGATGGGGTTTAGGGTTTTGGGTTTAGGACTCTAGATGAAGCCATACCAAAGCTGACAGCATCTTGTATAATGCTCTCAGCCTGTTCTGTAGATGGACAGATCCCGCAGCACCCTATATACCTCAACTCTGCAAGTTATGGTTGCATAGCATACTTGAGATTATGCAGGATTCCTGTACTTGAACCGTACATAAAAATGTCTTCCTACAGCTCGGCATCCCGGCTTGGTGGCCCTCTGCTGCACGAGCTCTCGCTTGCGGCCTGAATGGGCTCTGGGATGTTGACTGGCTCAGGGCTTTGGTGTGCTTTTGCTCACACTAACCCCTTGGGCTTAGCAGAGTTGTTTCTCGGTTCAGGAACATAACTTCCCCAAACTAATAGCAAACACCCTGTGGCCACGTCTTGCCCTAAATGTTAACCCTCCTAAACCTGCAAGCCCTTTACCTTTGAGTGCCAAGATTCGCTCAAGTGACTCACGCATAATCCCGCCCTCAAATACCTAGACCCGCCAAGTACCTATTTGTTGAGGGCCTTGGATCCCTAATTCAGTCATGTTGGCTATAATGAATGCCATTTGCAGGGTCTTGCCAGGATTTGGGGCTTTGGGGTTTAGGGGTTTAGGCTCGTAATTGGAATCATATGACCCCTCCCCTGAGCTGGACTTGTTTTGGTTATCCCCTCAATGAGTAGGGTTACAACTCTAATGCGGAGAAGTCCCCTCCTCTAATTTTAAACCCCCACCCCAATCCTTAATATCAACTAACACTCCTTTTAGCTTATAGCCGCATATACAGGGAATATTGGGGACAAGATTTAACGTGGGGAGATGCAATCAGTTGGGTCCTTATTCAAGTTCGAGCTTACATAAGGGGCGTTTCGCTTTGGAGACTAGAAAGGAATTGGGGATGCGAGGGCGCCCAGTGGTCACAGTTTACTGAATTTGGAGTTTTGTTCTGAGCTGTGTGGGGTCCAGCTTTTGCCAGGAGATTCAACAACTGAAAAGGTAAATTTTGCCATAGCCATGGCAACCAACAATCCCTGTGGCAGAAGCCCAAAGGAACAAACGCTAGTTTGAGGACTTTAAGTGGTGCAAGACAACATGACTTTCCTTCTCGGCGCTTGCTTTCGCAGGTTCCACACAAGGTACTCGCTCCACGGACTTCTGGGCAAGCTGACTGTCTCTGAGAGGTGACAACGGGTGGACAGCCGTCTCGACAACGTAGATACTGATCTGGACCCAAAGTGCAGGTGCAGTGATGGGGCAGTGTTCCTGGACGTCTCCCTGCGAGCTTTTTGTTGCACATCTTTGTCTTGGGCAAAGAAACTGGCGACTCATCATCATGTTCTTCTTCCACCCGCAAAGGTAACCCTTCCACAACCACAAGTGTGCTACAGTGTAAGACTTAGTTGCCATCCTCCTTGTTCCTGTGCTTTAGGGTTTAGGGTGTAGGTTTTGTACGGAGGTTGTGAAGATTGTGGCCAATCTGGGCAACTTGGACACTATTCCTTGCTACATCATACATGGATCCAAGAACGAACCATCAGGATGACAACCGTCTCAAAACAGCGGTTAGGGATTTCATGGCTCATGGTTTGGGGTTTGGAATTTCAGATTTAGGGGTTACCTGGCAGTTCTTGGCTTAAGGCTACGACTTTGAGAGTTTTGGGCTTAAGCCACTCTAGAGCTTTTGAGGATTCTTCTCAGCAGCCCACCAACTTAGAGCCTTGGTTCAACCTACACCAACACACGGTTTGGGCTTTTCAGTTTACGGGGTGTAGGCCCTGATACCTAGGGTACCTCCCAAAAAGGACACAGCTTTGCCAATCCCACCGCATGCTGAGGCCATAGACATCATTCCCAATCTCCCTAAACCCTAAACCCTAAGCCCGAATCCCTAAACCCTTAGCAACATGCCTAATCTCCCTAGACCCTAAACCCTTAGCATCCCTAAGCCCTAACCCCTTAACCCTGAGCCCTAAACCCTAAACTCTAAACACTTAACCCTTAACCCTACGCCCGAAACCCTTAACCCTTAACCCTAAGCCCCAAACCCTTAACCCTAAACCCTTAACCCGAAGCACGGAACGCTGGACCAGCCCTCAAGCTGGAGCTCTGAAGACCCAAAGCTCGAAGCCACACGGTTTAGGGTACAGGGTTGAGGCTTGAGGGCTTTGGGTATAGGTACAGGGTTTAGGGCTTGGGGTTTAGGGCTTGGGGTTTAGGGTTGAGGGTTTAGGGCTGAGGGCTTAGGGTATACCAAGAAGACAGCATCTCTAGGCTTCAGGATACCTATTTTTGCAGAACAGACTTTGGCAGAAAGTGTGGGATTCTCTGTCCCTAAGGGTCCAAGGACCCAAATAATAGGGCTTCAGGACCCAAATACCATTCATATTAATATAGTATTTGGGCCCTAAAGCCCCATTATTTGTGTCCTTGGACCCTTATTGTGTACCTATGCCCTTTCGTGGAAGTATAGACCTGAAAACTGCCCGTCAAGAGCTCTTTGCAATGGGCTTCCACTTACTGTAAGCTCTCCTTCAATGAGCAATACGTAGTCCGCAGTAGACCCTCCACGTTGAAGGATTGTAGTTACCCCAACCCGTATAGTTAACGAAGACCCTAGAAATTTCGAATGATGATACTAGGCTTCGTGATTTTTAGGGGTTGGGTGGCTAAAGCCCCCTCCTTCCGAAATGGGGTTTAGGGTTTGGGTTTGAATTCTTAGCCTTGCGAAGAGACAGCTCTATGTGATGAACACCAGGTTAACTTGCACGGGGACTCTGGTAACCACAATCCCCAAAATTTGGGACCTGGAGCTATCATATGAGCTATAGTCTAAATTCCTTGTATCCCCCTGAATAACCCCTATAATACTCCCCTTTACAGTCACCCACATAACCCCCTTAAGGAGTTTAGACTATAGCTCATATGACTACAGCAGGGTCCTAATTCAGAGGTTGGGTTTACGAAAAGACCTCTTAATCACAAGAAGCCCCCAAACTTGAAAACTCTGCAAAAACACTGCGTAGGGCAGCAAAACCTCCCCAAAGAAGAAGCAGCAGCTACCTGGTAAATCCATGTCCTCAACTTCAAGCCCTAACTGCGATAGGGAGAGACCCAACTGATTCCTTATTGTTAAGAATCATGACTGAGCTCATTGTTTAGCTAACCCACCAAAAATAAGTGAAAGAATGACCCAAAACCCCAAAAAACACAGAAAGGCCATATCAGGAATTGAGAAAACCTGTTTATCCATGGTCCAGCCAAGCTAAGACCCTAAAATCAAAAACTCTACACACTGAGATCATAATCCTATTGGGGGGTTGAGGGCTTAAGCTCAAGAGTTGAGGGTTTAGGGTTTAGGGCTCCAAACCCTAAGATCTAAACTCATAACCTGTGACCGAAACTTTTTTTACTAGAAGCAAGCCTGTTCACCCTCAATTCCGAAATCCTGAACTCTAAGCTGAGAACCCAAGCCTAGACCCTCCCTACCCTCTCTTAGGGTCTGACTACCCGCTACTAGTTGCAATATCCCACTGTAACCCCTTCATCACCCCGATATCCTCTATATAACTCGTACTTAAACCTTAAACCCTAAGGGAGGGTCTTGGAAGAAGCAGCTGTGGCTCGTGCTCTGAAGCTCTTCAATCTGCGCGTTCGCTGCCGTGACCTGCGCAAGGGCGCGGATGCACAAAGTAGTGTCTTTTTTTGGGTCGACTGCGTGTAGGGCTTACCATGCGCTTCCAGCGGTTTTGCTGTACATTGGAAAATAATTCGCGTTGCGCTTAGGCACTGCTGCCAGTTACTCACCGAACTTCGGGTCTTTCTGTGCTAATTGCTTGTCCAAGAAAATCTTTACGGCCCTCTATGGCGTGGTAGTCATGGTAATGGTTCAGAAATCTGCCTCTCTGGAGAATAACTTAGACTAAAACCTGGCGGGGTTGCCTCTGGATTTAGACTTGGTAAACTTCGTGCAGTCCTTCTCATCCTGGGAAAAGACTACATGATGAAATGGCTCTCTGGGCGGAGTCACTGCATTAACAGTTTAAACTGCTGTTGTAGGATGCCTTGAGATGGGATAGGGTGCTTTCCTGCAGCTCTCCAAACAATTTCTTTTGAACTTCTGGAGTAATAGGACTGCTTAATGGACGGTGCCCTCCTTCGAAACCCAAAATACCAGGCCTCTAGGGTCTCCCAGTGCTGTTTACCTAGGGCGCACAAATCTAAGCCGCAGAGGGGCACCGGAAGGATTGTTGACCCTATAGTCCCCCTTAAGTAGATAGAATATGGCCTTGGGTGCATTATAATAAGATCCCCATATACCCCATATTCTATCTACTTAAGGGGGACTATAAACCCTAAACATGAATCCCTAAACCCTGAACCCCTACCGACTTGGATTTCCAAGGTAGCTTGCTGCACCATACGATGGTTTCGGGTTTAGGAACTAGGGTTTAGGGTTAGCATACTAGGGTTTAGGGTTAGCATACGTGATATAATTTGGAGAACGTTGCTTCAGCGGTTTGTTTTCGAAGTTTTTTTGCAGCTTTGGGCGGGGTAGTCCAGGTGATCTTAGGCCCTGGATACTCTTCAACCGAAATTTCTCCTTTTGGGGAGAGTGTTGGCAATCGCTCTGAGAAGAGAATTGCCAACTCCTAAACTCACTGGTGGCTAGTAGGGATTAAGGGAATGTAATTCTCTTATTCCCTACTCACGCCCAATGAAAAAACTTGTCCCGCTCTTTCGATTCCATTCCATACGAAGGATTCTCTTTTGAAGGCCGGCAGCCAGTTGTGTTGTTCTATAGCTTGGCCGAGCGCCTATGTAGCCATACTTGCAAATAGATAGTATGCAACAAAACACGGGGGCAACACGACTAGATTCCGGCTCCTACATACCCTCCATCACAATACCTTCAATCTTATAACTTCCAAAATCTATGCCCCAAACCCGTACCTCCAACCCTTGAATTCATCTACCAGGTTTCGCCCCCGCCCATTCGCACGTGCCAATCGGGCCTCTTGCTCGATTCCAACAAGGCGCGGACGAATCGAATCAACTCGCCCCTGGAACTTGCTTTGGGGCAGGGTACAGCGCTTTGGGATTAGGGGTTGGGAGTTTGGTTTTGGGCCCTAAACCCTCTAAACCCTGAACCCTAAACTCTAAACTCGGAGTGGAGGGCTTAGGGATTGGGGGTTTAGAGTTTGGTGTTGGGCCCCAAACCCTAGACCCTAAACAGAAGGCTTAGGGATTAGCTTGGTGTTGGGCAACCTTTGTCTGGGAGGCTTGATTGAACGGGGATGGTTTGGATCCTGCTAGGACCGCGAACCCGATGCAGGGTTTGGGGTTTAAGGTTTAGGGTGTAAGGTTTAGGGCTTAGGGAACAAGGGGCCTCAACTTGTTGGGGGTTAGTAGGGAATAGGGGAATCTACTATATAGGGATTACATAGGTTCCCAAGTCAAACACCAGCCGGATATGCTTCAAGCGGCTGCTGAAATTCTTCAAGAGGACTACAGCATTAAAACAAGCGCAGCATTGAGAAGGCTCCATGGGAATAAACAGATGAACGGGGGGGGGTCCACTTGTGCGTAGTATAATTGGCAAGGGTAATAAAAAGCCAAGACTCCATGCCTCGTTTTCCTGGCGGATAGCACTAATTCTACGACTTCTGCATATTTGTTATCGCCGTGCTTTGTACGCAACAGAAAAAAAGCACTTCCCAATGCCAGATGGCGGGTACGGTCTCTGAGCAGGCTCTCGTTAAAAGACAACATTCTGAGAAATTCAACTGCGAACCTGCAGACTTCTTCGAACTCTTTACGCTTGAGCTCGAAGCCCTCCTAGATGGTAAAACACATGCATCTCCATGCTAGAACCTTTGAAGTCCAAGTATCCTCAAGCTGAAGCAAACTTTGACCTCTACAGCCTACACATCCACGCGTGCGAGCAGCCTACCGTCTGGTGCCAGCAAAGGGCGGCCCTGAAGACCTCAGGAAGTGTAAGATTGCGGCGCCAGAGCAGGATTGGAAAACCTTTGCCCACCAAGTTCCCTACACCCTAAACGTTAACCACATGTAGGTGGGTGGTGGTAGGGAGCACCGAATGCAGGACCGCACCACAACATGTGCCTGCGTGATGGTGTGTGCGGTACATTGCCAAAAATTGCCAAACTATATACACCCTAAACTCTAGACCTCAAGCCCTAAGCCCGAAGCTCTAGACCCTAAATCCTGATTTAAAAAACCAAGCTGACCCTAGATCCCAAACCCTACAGACCTCAAAGGAGCTATAGTCTAAACTTGCCAAACTCCTTAAGGCAGGTTTTATAGGGGATTAAATATATGGAGGAGCATGATACAGGTTAATGAAACGGATACTCGGGGTTGAGGCCTTAAAACCTAAACCCTAAGCCCTACACCCTAACTTAAACTAAGTTCCTTAACAGCAACACAGAACCCAGATGTTATGTACCCTTAGTTATGAAGGTCCCTAGAATCGTAAACCCTAAACCCTAAAGGGGGCCTGAGCAGCGATCTTCTTCTGGTTCAGGCTCAGACGGACGAAGCGGGAGGGATCCTGGTAGCCGCCGGTCCTTGAGCAGTTTAAGGTTTTGGGGAAGGTTTTAGGGGTTCTAGGGGGGTTTAGGGGGTTTAGGGGTTTTAGGGGTTTAGGGTTTTAGGGTTTGGGGGGGTTTAGGGTTTAAGGTTTTAGGGATTTAGGGCTTAGGGTTTTGGGCTTTGGGGTGTATAGGGATATTTGAGCGAATAAATAGGGGTATATCAGGATGTATAGGGTTATACGGGGTCCAGATTTTCGCGGTGCAGGGCCCAGGGTTTTGGGTTCAGGATTTGGGTTTAGGCCTTATGGTTCAGGGCAGTAGATTTGGGTTTTAGAGTATAGTGGTTGAAGCTCAGAGTTTAAGGCCTACTGGTTCTTTATGTTGATAATATGTATGAAGCATGTGTACCGATATTCCTTGCCACGTGTAGCAGCAGCACGATCTAGGATTTGGGGTTGAGAATTGAAGCATTGGGATTCGGGCCAAGGTTTTGGGGCTTCTGAAGGGTTTATAGGGTTTAGGGTCTGGGATTTAGGGTTCAGGGTTCAAGGTTGAAGGTTCAGCGTTCGGGGTTCAGGGTTGGTTTCCGTAGTTTTTTGGTACAGGGGCCTTGGCATGTTTTTGGTGGGACGCAGCCTCGTGGACCCTGCGTTCGGTGGTT
>CAJNIZ010041112.1:248050-308316 GCA_905231905.1 Symbiodinium pilosum
CCCGATTATTTGGGTCCTTGGATCCTTAGGGTTAAGCTCTAAACCCCAAACCCTAAATCCCCAAAACCCTAAACCCCGAACCCTTACGCCCTAAACCCTATACCCAGCCAGGCCTTATCTCCATCCATTGTGATGGCATCCAAACCATGCTTCGTACTAACCTGCTTCCCAAACAGCATGGTAAGGGTTGGAGGATTAGGGCTTCGGATTTTGGGTTTAGGGTGTACCTGGACCCCAAAAGTATGTAAAATAATGTGCTTGATGGCTGCTATTATGGTTTAAGGCTATTATTTTACATACTTTTGAGGTTTAGGTAAGGCTCAATTCCTAGGGTTTATGGTTAGAGTTCGGCGTTTAGGGTTCAGGGCTTAGGCGGGATGCAGGCTCAGGATTGCTTTAGGGTTTAGGGTTGAGGGTTTAGGGGTAAGGCTTCTGGGATTCAAGCTTCCCAGGGGTTTTTTAATGTGGGAGTGGGGAAGGCCCTCTAGAGCTCAGGATCAAAAGAGCCTAGAAATCCTGCTTGGAGAGACAGGTTGAAGCGTTTAGCGCTTAAGGTTTAAGGCTCAGGGTTGGGTGGGTCAAAAGATCGGGAATGCCGTTGTTGATCCCTCAGGAACAAACCCCAGCTCTTTCAGAACCTAGCAACCCCAAAGCAGCCACGCTGAAGCCTCAAAAACCTATCCAGCATAGCCTCTCTCTCTACATATATATATATATTATACAGGTGGTAGTTTCCCAAAAATAGGAGGACAAACAAGATAGACCCCCAAATACTATAGCTCTTATAATTTAGTATAGGGAGCTTCAAAAAAGGACACCTAAATTTGAGCAACCCCCACATCTACAAATATGTATCAACCTGAAGCCTTGCTCGCCAAACCTTTGCTAAAGATCCAAACACCACGCGGTTTAGGGTTTAGGGTTTAGGAAATCTTGATTTGCAAAAATCCGACCCGTCAATCCCCAAACACTTGAACCACTGGCCCCCGCCCCTCCAAAAAGTATGTCGACTGATTGCCTTCTGGCCCCTGCCTTATGGGTGTTGGGCAATTGTGTTCCATGAGCTTGAGTTCTAGGCATAGCCCCTCAGAGCATCCCTTAGCAGATAGTATGTGGGCGCTTCTCACAGTCAGGCAACAATTTTATGGTTCTGACTATGAGGACTATACCATTCGGGGAGGTATAAAATTTATATACTTGTGAGAAACTCCTATGTAGACTTGCCAAGATCAGAATCGGACCAAAGGGGTGTGCACCTCCTATGAGCGCCCTTCGGTTTTCAGGAAACGCAAGAGAGAAGCGGTTCTTGCTGACGCTTGGTTGGGGATGGGGAACTGACATTGGACTGTGAAGGCTTTACATCCCGTATACGCAAAGAGCGAACCCTAGAGTACATGGTTGGGTGCAAAGTTCAGCACGGAATTGAAAAAGCGATCATCCGAACTTTGCCACCGTTACCCATATCCCCGAAACTGCGCCGCAGAAAAGAGCCCGCCGGCATCTGGCCCCATCTGCCGGCACCAGCCCAGGCGCCTTTCCTGTGCTCTCGCTAGCTCCACACCTGCTTTGACCATGGCTGTGTCCATCATCCAAATCGCGACTGGCAGGCATCTCCCTTTTTTGATTGGCATTTTTCTTCTGTGATCTGATTTTGAGGTTTACTGGGTTGCTGTTAAAGAACTTAAGCTCAGTCACCATAACATGAGTATATAGTAAATGATAAGGTGTCCTGAATATTCTAACTTAACTTAAGTATCTTAACAGCAACCCATTTCAAGGTGCTGACTGTCTTAGCCCGCTTGGCGTGGCTCACGTCCTCCGCAATTTCTTCGGGCAGCCTCCTGCACCTGCTTGCACAGGATGGTTTAAGCTTTAGGGTTTAGGGGTCATGGAGCTCCTTGCAGGCTTCACAGGCAGAACCAAGAACGTTTCCGGCTGCGTGGCCATGTACCACAACAAGAATGTCTTATAGTCTTCCCTTAAGTAGACAGAATATGGTGTATATGGGGATCTTTTTATAATGTACACAAAGCCATATTCTATCTACTTAAGGGGGAGTATATGTCTAGACATGCCGGTTAGGCTTTAGGCCCCCAGCTGAAACTTCTGAGGCCCCCAAAGCCTGGAAGGTCCTTAAGGGAGCTTCCAAAAAACTAGGAGCCCCTGTTTGGGAAGGATTCATTATATTGGCATCTTTGTAAGGGCCGCCATTTCATTGCAAGGCTAACGTGCTGCGAAAACCACAAACCCCAGAGTTTAAACCCTAAATCCTAACACCCTACAGAAAGCACTCCGAGCCCTCGGAACCTCATCGCACAGCTCCAAAGTGGAGCAGACCATCGTCCTCTCAGGTTCCATGGCAAAAGAATTCACGATGTAGCTTTAGGGTTTAGGTTTGGGGCTTGAATTTTTTCTGGGGGGGGCGACCTCTTCTCCAAGGCTCATGTCGCCAGAAATGCTGTTACAGCAGTCCGGCGTCTGGGGTTCAGGGTTTGGGGTTTAGGGTTCGGGATTTTGGGGAATTTCCAAGTATACCAGTAGAGTGGGTACTGCCCCACTCAGGTATTATGAGATATACATGTCTCAAGTGTAGTTATTATCTGACCGTTACGGGGTGGGGCCAGTACCCAACCCATACACTTAATCAAGGAAGATACCGTGCGCGATATAAACTATGATCCCTTAAGAGGCTTGGTTTGCGCCTTGTGCTCTAGATATGGGGGTCTGCAAAATTTAGGGTTCGCTGTAGCGGGGTTCTTGGGGATACATAGAGGTTGTATGGGGCATATATGTTCCAGGATTTAAGCTGCAGGGACATGACCGCGAATAATTGGGAACTAAATGAACATGAAATTAACAATTAAAATGGAATCTGACATGGAAGCTGGGACCATACAGTGTCTTATAGGGATTGGGCTTTTAAAGTGAGGGGTCCTTAAAACAAGGCATACAATATGCTTGCGGTCCATATTGGGGGCCTGTCTTCATGGAAACTACCATTTGGGCGCCGTGCATGGGGTTTGGGGTCCAGCACGGGGCTCAATAACCTGTACAAAGTCAATGAGCGAGGCTGTAAGCAATTATAGCTAGCACTCTAGACCTTGATGTAAGTAGTGACTACGTCTTATGGCCCTCCAAGCACAGATTGAATGATCTGCGACAGCATAAACCCTAATCCTTAAACCCTAAATCTGAATCCCTAAACCCTATACCCAAAACCTTAAACCCTAATCGCTAAACCCTAAATCTGATTCCCTAAACCCTATACCCTAGTCCCTAAACCTAATCCCTAAACCCTACTCCCTAAACCCTAAACCCTAATCCCTAAACCCTAATCACTAATCCCTAAACCCTAATCCCTTAACTCTAAACCCTAAGCCCTAAATCCTATGAGACTCGAGCAGTCCACCGGGTTGCTAGAGGCAGTGACAGCCCTCCAAGTCTCAAAGTGTTAAGATGGAAGTATCTAAAGGGTTTAGGGTTTAGGGTTGCAAGGGTGTTTCCCCAAAATTAGGGGGTCCCCATAGTAAGGGACTATAGTACTTTGGGGTCTATATTGGGGTTCCCCGATTTTGAGAAACTACCATAATTTGGGCCCAAAGTACCTATGGGCCCAAAGTACCTATGAATGAACCCACTTGGGCCCAAAGACTTTGCAGCATGGGCCTTAACATTTTTCTAGAGCACCACCCTATGGGGCCAAGTATTTAAATAGTGTACAACAACGGCCCAAACTACCAACAAGGTAGGCCCAAACTATCTACTATTTGAGTACCTGGACCCTTAAGGCCATGGGCAATTTTCATTCTGAGGTGTCGCCTATGCTCGCGCTCTACTATCCTAGATAGCTGCGCGCAAGGGAATCTCCGAACCTCTATCCTAAACCCTAAACCCTAATCCCTAAACCCTAAACCGCCCTACGCCCTGAACCCTGATCCGAAGAATCTGGGTTACAAGTCTGTAAGAATTGTACAGGGTAAAATTTCTAATGACTGCTCTCAGACTTCTCCACCACAGCCAGGACCTTGACCTTACCCCAGAGGGCAGACAAACATACCGATCCCCCAAAATCCGCAACATGTTCTCTGGCATGCCGTTTAGGGTTTAGGGTTTAAGGTTTAGGGTTTAGGGTGTAAGGTTTAGGGTTTAGGGTTTAGGGTTGGGGACCTTCTGCTTTCTAAGTAGGTTTCTCGTGCTTCAGTACCGTTTTTGTCTGGGCACTGACACGTCAACAATTGTTGTGCTGGCCTATTGGTCAGAAGCTCTCCGAGGATTCCAAGATCCAAAGCCCTGAGCCCTAAACATTACATCCCTAAGCCCTGTATGCAGCATGAGCCTAAAACCCAAGATCGTAACCACAGCATCCTTCAACCGCTCTCTAAGCCACCAGTTAAAATTAAATGTTCCATTTGGTTTTGATCTTTAGCTTGATTCTCCGTATGAAAGAGCAGTACTACCAGTCATGTGACTGGTGACACTGCGAACAAACATGAAAGCAACCATACCAACAATGATAATGACAATAGTAGGGCCATGTAGTACCAATAAAAACCAAAAGCTCTCCTCCCAAAGACTTGCTGCACTGCTGGATACATGCGCTCGGCACACTGGATCACGGCCTCAGTCGTTGGGAGCCGGGCAATGTAGGAGTTGGTGACCCCTTTGGCCCCCAGACCGCGTCAACTCGTACAGATCATGGGTGACTGGCTAAGATGCACAGAAGCTTGGAAGTTGTCTGTAGGCCATTCTCACCGACCCCAGGATTGTGCGGAAGGGGCCCCTGAGAAGGTTGATAGATCTCAGTCAGGTACTCCCTAAGGTCAGCTGGGCAAGTAACTTACAAAATGCTAATAAGCTTAAGGTCATGTAAGGGAGCTTGTCAGGATTCGGGGACTTTGATGGGGTTCAGGTGGGTACTGCTTTTAGTGGTCGAAGCAAATGAGAGCGTTGTTTTCTTACAAAATGTTGTAGAAGGACACGATTCCTCAGGAGGGTGGCGCAGTACCTGCTTATGACTAGGGTTGTAATGCTGACAAGCTCCCCTAGCTGGCCTCATATAGGCTAAATTCATATTAGAAGCCCAATCATGAATAGTGACTACTTGTGTTCAGGTGTCCACTGCTACCAAACTAACTGTGGAAAAGAGAAAGCCGAATCAAAATCTGAACCCCTGAACACTACCCCTACTGCGGATACAGTTTAGGGTTTGGAGCTTCGGGTTTGGAATTCAAGTCCTAGGATTCAGGGTTAAATCTCTACCTTTTCGTGGTCTGTATGGAATGGTGAAACTGGAGGAACGGACTCGCATAGCAGTCCCGGCACCGCTCAAGTTTTGGTTTTTTTAAGAATTCGTGGCTCCTTAAAAAACCCCAACTATAGTCCATTCCTTCAGTCCCACTAACCACTAATGAGCCTAGTTGGAGGGAGTGCTGGACAGATAAAATCTCGCGCGACCGCGTACACCTGGGTTGTGGAAATTGTGGGACGACAAAAACGCTCAAGGCATGAATTCATCATCTTGCCGACGGTTAGTAGGGACCAAAGGAGCATACAGTATACAGGGATTATAAAAGAATGGTATTGTAGTCCGTTATTCCGTACCAAACAAGCAGTAAGTCATTTGATATGATATTATGGGGGGTTTCCCAGAATCAGGGGTACCATTTTGGGGTTCTCTATAATAAGGACTACAGTTTTGGGGCGACTACTACCCCTAAACCACAACTAGATGGTCCGTACTGCAACCGAAGGCCGACCTCAGGAAATCCACGAACACCACTATCACAACCAGCTAACAAATTCATGCACAGCAAGATTTCAGGATCGCACGTATATTCCGAGGGAAGGAAACTTGATTTGATCCAAGGAAACCTGAGTTGTAGTATGGACCATCATGCGTCAGAATACCAAGAGGTTGAAAGGGACCACCTTTAACATTAACATCCTCGAATCACTTCAGTCACTGTTCCGGATACAAGGAACCACAAGGAGCCAAATCGCAATGCTTTGCTATGACTATTCCCCATTCGCAAGTCATGCATGGCAAGGGATCAGAAGAGGCCAAAGGATGATAAATCGGTATGACTATTCCCAACTTTCAGGGTATAGGGTAATTTTCCGAAACACCAGCTCCTAAATCCTGCATACGTAGACCCAAAGCCCTGACCCTGAGCCCAGAAGGGGTGGAGCATAAGCCTTCAAACTACATACTCCTCCAGTACTTGGCGGCTCAGGAAATTTATGCCTTGAAAAGCTGTGCTCACAACCCAGTTATCAGCCCCCTAACATGGCCATAACTGGGTTAGCCGTACTAGTTATAACTCATAACTGCGCTACAACCACCCTGATCCTCCAGTAGTTTTGGTTTCCCGGCCACAAGAGGCTTGACACCCTTCAGCTTCGGGTACCTGGATTTAGGGTTTAGGGTTTAGGGCAGGCTTCTTCGCAAGACTCCATGTGGAGCTTCGCAGTAGTCATCCCTAGAAAGGACTTGTTAGGCAAGTAGGGCTTAGGGTAGGGGAGCCGCATTAGAAGACCTTTGAAAGTCTCCGCCGGATGGGTTAACCCGTTTATGAGTGCTTTTGATACACGGAAGACGACCACTGCACCTATAACTGACCCAAAAAACCTGAAGTCTTAAACCCAGTCTTCAAGGTTTTGGGTTTGGTACTCCGGGTTTACGGCAAGGTCTAGAGCTCAAAGGTTTGGGGCTTTGATCTACAGTTGGAGGTTGGGATTTCTTGAAACGCGGTTGGAGGTTTTTGGGGTTAGCTGGGACCGTGGATGTGTAGCGCGCCGTCTAGGCCATAGAGTTTGAGAGTTTCGTAATCTCTTCCTGCTTCGGTAAGAACAACCCATAGCCTAACAATCATGTCATGCAGGGCCTCAAAAAAAGTGGTAACTATCTCTACCCTCTGTAATCCCAGTTCCCGTTTCATTTTCCATATTCCTTTCCACTTGATTCTCCACTACTTATTGGGGTATTCCAAAGCTCCAAGAAGACCACGTTTGAGCTTCTCTGTGCTGACCTCCACACTCACAGCCATATGCTACTCCCTGATGCCTTAAGCCTTAATCCCAAAGCTCAACACCCTAAACCTTGAATCAAACCTCTATATGTACATTTTACACGGTCGGAGCCTCTCCGCACCGCAACATCCTAGAACCCCAAACCTTAAGCCTTTAGCCCTAAGCCCTACACCTTAAGCGCTAAACCCTAAGCCCTACACCCTAAGCCCTAAACCCTAAACCCTAAACCCTAAGCCCTAAACCCTAAGCCCTCAGCCCGGTTCTGTAAGCAGCCACACGGTTTAGCTTTAAGCATCACAGAAGTCGACCCCCAGCTGTTTTAAACATGCGCTGTAGCCTAAACTCCTTGAAGGGGGCTATATATAGGGGACATTCTACAGGGTTTAGGGTTTAGGATTAAGGCTTCAGGGTTTAGGATTTAGGGTCTAAACTCCTTGACGGAGGGGTTTAGGATTAAGGCTTTAGGGTTTAGGATTTAGGGTCTAAACCCCTTGCAGGGGGCTACATAGGGGATTATTTGGGTATTATAGGGGTTATTCTTTGGGTATTATAGGGGTTATTTGGGTATTATAGGGGATTATTTGTGTATTATAGGGCATGTTAAGGGGGATACTAGGAGTTTAGACTATTTAGCTCACATGCCATATTGACTGTTTTCCTGTGGCCCGAGCTCTCTTGACTTCACCTCCAGCTGGTTCAGCGGCGTGCAAACGATGCCTCGATCATTAACAGAAATTCCACCAAGGCTAACTAAGTCCTAAGCTTCATGTTAAGTCGACACAGGAGCGGATGCTACAGCTCCAAGTACAATCACCTTGCAAAATGGCCCCTGAAACCCATGCCCATATTCCCGACTGAGCATGAGGAAGTAAACTACCAAATACTTCATGGGTTCCCCAACTACCCCCACCCCCACTATACTACTCCCCTTTAAGTTCCCCCTTACCTATTCTTAATCAAGCTTAAGTATCCCTAAATCACTTTAATTAAGGGGGTAGTATAGGGTGGGTAGTAGGGGAACCCGTAACATACTCCAATCCTAAATCCTAAACTCTAAACCCTAAACCCGTCATCCCAGCAATGAAGCCCAACACTTAGATGTCTTCAAAGCAAGCCTTGCGCGCCGCCATTTTGAACCCCTTTGGGTAGGGTTTAGGGGTTACGGCACCTAATATCTACAGATACCCAAATGGGATCCTTAATTTTGGGAACTATCCACATACTTGGGCCCCAAGGGACTTCTTCACAGTTGCTGTGGTGACGGTTTAGGCCTGACGGTCGAAGATACCCGCATGGATAGACCAACGAAAACTCACCCGAAGAGACCACGAGAGGCGGCAGTTATCAATGATCCTGAAAGGTACTAGGAGCGCCAGCTAATGCTATATCAGGGTCTGAGTACCATGCCTGCACGTAACGCGACTGCGCACCGTTTCATTTCAACCCCGGCTTATAAGTTGCAAATCAGGCATCATGACCACATATTCCTAAAACGCGCCATGCCCTCATTTATGGTCCCTACGGGGGGATGTGTGATTGTGAGGCCCATGTGGGACGTTCTCACATGAGAGCTACATAACCATTGCTGATGCCCGTCTAATTTCCCATGTCTTCTAGCAGTCCGCAAGAATTCCAATTTGCAGCACCTGTATTATCAGAAACCACTAAACCTAATCCCTAAAACCTAGACCTCGCTTATCCCTCTCACTACGTTGAAAGTAGCCCGATTTCAAAGAAAACGCCCATGCAAGTCTGGCAGAAAAAAACACCGAAGCACGTCTGGACGAAAATTCAGCTTGATATCCTCCCCAAAGCAAATATGGAAACCCAAACAGAATATCGACACCACTGTCCTCGTCAAAAAGAGGTTTACTGGCTTTCAGGCTAGCTTGAGAGAGGGCCCACGGAGAAACCTGAGCCGTGCGCATTAGACATTCAGAAATTGGGAACCCTTTTTTGGGAGTCCCGCCTTTTTAAGGGTAACCGTCTTTTGGTCTACGAAGAAAACCCCCGCTTAGTTCCAAATACCCCTCGAAATTCCCCTCGATATACACATCCCTACAAGGCCGTTCACCCTCCTGGGGGGTCCCAAGTACCCAAATATTAGGGCCACCCATTATTTGGGTACTTGGCCCCTTAAACCCTCTATGCCCCTATATACCCCTATACATCCCTAGAACCCCTTTGCCAAGCCCATAAAACGTGAGGTGGTTCATTGAGCGGTTCCAGCCAAGGCCACGACTACCCAGGCTGCCCTTTCGCACGAGGGAAACCTGGAGGTGCAAAGATACTTGGTTAACGGTTAGTGGTTTGGGGGTTGAGGGCTTAGGGTATAGGATTTGAGTTTTAAGGTTTGGGGGTTTAGAGCTTTGGGTTTAGGACTTAAGGTTTAGGGTTTGGGGGTTCTGGTCTGAGGTTTGAGGCTTCCGGTTTCAAGGGCAAGGGCTCGAGAATGTCTTGGGCCCTAGGCTTCAAGATTAGAGTTTAGGGTCACAGGCTTCCGCTTGGATGGTGCCCAGACCCTGCAACTGCAAGTTATAGGCTGCACACCGTATCCAAGTTTACCGGCTGGAAGCCTACTTGGAGGCCCATGGGACTTAGTAACTACTTATAACTGGGCTTATAATCCCCCTAAATAGCCTTACAGGGATTACCCCGATTATAAGGAGGGTTATAGTTCCAGTTATAAGTACTTGCTAAGTCCCATGGGCCTCCAAGTACTACTATAGGGGCCTGAATAATGGGATGTTGCCCAATATTAGACAATCAAATGGAAAGAAATGAGAATGGAATCTGGGTTTATGGAAAGGTTTTATTTACAAGAACTACCCATATCATTTGGAGGTCTATTGGAAATACCCTGATACGGTAACTATACAATCAAGCTAGAACCATGACATTTCTAATCGTCCTTGTGAGCCCCTTCATAAGCCCGGTTTGTGTAATATTGCCATGTTCTCTGAGTTCCCATTCATGATCTGATGGTATCTATCTAGCCTAGACCCAAAACCCCAAACCCTAAACCCAAGACACTAAACCCTAAAGCCTAAACAGCCTAAACCCCAATCCCTAAACCCTAAACCCAAGACCCTAAACCCTTAAGACCCTAAACCCTAGGCCCTAAACCAAAAAGCGTTGGTCCCAACTCAGATCAAGCGTCCTCGCGTGGTTGAAGGAATTCAGTGTTTCAGGTTCAGGGTTTAGGGTTTGATGTTCAGGATTTAGGGTTTAGGGTGAGGGTCTAGCAACCTAAACCCTAAACCGTAAACTCCAACGGCGTGAAAGCCCTGGCAGGAGGAGGGTCTGTAGGGCTTAGGGTATTGCAGGAAGATTTCATGGAAAGCCCACTGCCCGGGGATGGTGTGGAGTTGAACGCAGATTGTCCTACATCCCTCCATGTACGGAATTCTCAAGATGAATGGCAATCTTACAAAATAGGGTGCATATTCTGGGGATTACAAAGGGATGATGGGGGTCTCTAATGGGTTGTATACGGATCATCTCCAGAGAAGTTGGATGAAGCTAACCAAGAATCTATGCCAAGATTGCTGCCTAAATCTTACACCTTGAAACCTTACATCCTAAACCTGAAAACAAACTCTTATCAACACCTGAACTCTAAACCCCAAACCCGCTATCCACCCTGGAGTCCTCCCACAAAAACACGTTAGCTTTTTTGTGGGTTTGGGCCTCAGGGTTTAGCCCTGAACCGTAAACCCTAAACCCTAAACCTTAGGGCCAACATTTTCAATAGAATCCTCCAGGACTCCGGATTCCTCCCACATGAGCCTCTGATCCTACACCCAGCCCTAAATCTGGGGTACTGCCCCCCCACCCCCCCCCCAGTAACAGTCCATATTAGGGGTCCTATTAAGGGCTAGATATAACCACCATATTACAACTATTATCCAACTGTTACTGACCCTAAACCCTAAACCCTGAATCCAAGCGCTGATCCTTCGTCCTGAATGGTGCCTAAACCCTAATCCCTAATGCCCTTAGCTATCGGCGGCCTGGGTGTAAAATGTAGTTTAGGGTTTAGGGCTTAGGATTTAGGGTTCAGCTGGTTTTTAAGTATCTAGGGCTCCAGATTTAGAACATAAGGCGTGGCATGCAGGCCTTTTGATTTAAGACTTTTAGTCAGAGATATGGGGTATAGTAGGGCCATTTAGGGTTTAAGGTTAAGTTGTTGCCGAAGCGAAACCCAAACCCTATACCCTAAACCCCAAAACCTAAACTCTAATCAAAGCCACTCCACAGGGCAACATGTCCCTCTACCCCCCCTCCTTTACCCCACGATTTGTGTTACAAAAGGGGGGTTCAGTGATTAATACACGCAGTTGTAGTTTTTTTGGGGGGCTACTGATATTCACACTAACAAAAATTATAATCACATAATGAGCTATAGTGTTGGCACTGCCTCAGGGCCCTAAATCCTCTTCACTCCACAAACCTGATATGGATCGAAGAAATCTTCCACCAGCTGGTATACCTTAAACCATTTTAAACCCCAAGTGCTATAACCCTAAGCCCTAAACCCTATATCCCAATACTTAGATCGTTGTTGGGAATCCTGCGTGGTGCAAGATTTCATTTATCCACCGTAGCTGGCACAAGATGGCCTCCATCGATAATATGGCCAGTTTTGAACGTAGTCAATCTATACTCCTAGAGTTTAGGGTTTAGGGTACTTATAACTAGGCCTATCACCCCACTTGTACAGCTGGTAAGCTACATAAGTCCAGTTAGGGAAGTCTGAGGAGTGTTCCAAGCCCAGCTTCAAGTAGCTGCTCAGACCAGCGATCCTTGGAATAAACTCTAAACCCTAAACCCTAAACGGCCCTAAATCCTAAACTCTAAACCCTAAACTCTATGTCAACACTCGTCATTCAGAAGTATTCTCTTCACTTATAGGTAACTTTCCCTAGAACCCTGCATCCAAAGGCTCAAAAACCTGAAACCTTTTGCCCCTGACGCGACACTCTAATGGGTTGCTGCAAAGGAACTTAATTTAAGTTACTCTACTGGGTAAACCCTATTAACTGCTATATATACCCATTATGGTAACTTAATTTAAGTTCCTCAACAGCAAGCCAAAACCCTAAACCCTAAACCCTAAGCACTACAGACCAAACCGCTTGCTGTGAAGAAGCAATCTGCCCGGCAATGTTGTCATCTTTGACCTGATGCTTTAAGGGTTTAGGGTTTAGGGCTTAGGGCTTGGGGTTGAGGGCTTAGGGTTTAGGGTTTAGGTTTGAGGGGGGTTAGGGAGGGTACATTTTGTCGGTAGCCCAGCAAGTAAGTGGGGATACTTGGGAGTTTCTCAAAAGAGGGTATCCTCTGGAACTCGGGATATACATGAAAATTTGTGCTATAGTCTAAACTCCTTAACGGGGTTATACAAGAGATTATAGAGAGGGGACTACTATGGGGGTTTTTAAGGGGGATACTAGGAGTTTGGACAATGGCTTATATGCGCTTGCAGGTCCCCATTCGGAATGGTAAAGCAGACATTTGAAGAAACGGCCACTTGATACATGGAGCATACATAGGATTGATAGGTTCGGTGGAGTTGTACAAGGGCTCCATAGAATCCTGTGAAGGTAGTTGGTCAAAACAGGACATGATTCAGTAGGCTAATGTTCATAAGGTTGTAGAACCTGTGCTTCTTGTGAATACGTAGGCCCAGACATAATTATGTCGCAAAAATTGTTTTATGTAGTTGTCTCCAGAAATGGCTCGCAGATTAAGAGTCCCAAGTACATGGGATTTGGGCTTACTGGCTGACCAGCGTCACCGACGCTTGTTCTTCCTAGCTCAACATCTCAATCATGGGCCCCCAGGGTCCAAATACCTTTCAGATTCTCTTATTTGGACACTAAAGCCTAGAATTTGGTGGCTTGTACCCTTGACTAAATCCCATACATCCATTTGGGAGCTTCAGTCCCCTTACTGTATTTGGGTACTGAGATGCTTACGGAATACTTGAGGTGCGAGCTGGTCCTTGCTTTGGGGTTTAGGGTTTAGGGCTTAGAGAAGACTCTTGAACCACAAAGCCGAAGATCTAAAAACTGCACACTAAGCTATGTAGACCCTAAAGAGCCTACCCTCAAGCCCTAAAGCCTAGAAGCAAAAATCCAACAGCCCTCAGCCCTGAAACCCTAAATCCCACAGCCCCTTGATGATGAAATCCCTCAACCTGAGTGAGTAAACTGGTTTGCGATTAAGGAACTTAAATTAAGTTACCATTATGGGCATACATAGCAATTACTGTAATAGGGTTTCCAAAGTATAGTAACTTAAAATAAGTATTTAGCAGCAAACCAGTAAACCCGCAGCCTTTCCGAAGGGCATCATCGAGGATCCTTACAACTCAACCTAAGACAAGGGAATTGAAGAGCCCTGTAGAGCCTTAACCGCAAGCCCTACCTGGCGGTTAAGGGGGTTAAGGGTTTAAGCGTTTAGGGTTTAAGGGTGAATGCTTTAAGGGTTTAGGGTTTAGCCGTAAACCCTACCTGGACCACAATGAATGTCCAACCTTTGAATGAGTTTCTTGGGGGGGGTCATCATCTTACCTGCTGTGAGAGTTCAGGTAGAGCCGGAGTCCCGAGCCACAAGCCCCCAAAACAGGTGCCTGGAACCTTGAACCTGAGAACCCCACAACTTTAGGGCTTAGGTCTCCACCCTAAACCCTGAACCCTCAGCCCCAAACACCCTAAACCCTAAGCCCAAGACCAGCAAATTAAAGAGAGCACTGCCCGCAGTGCTCTCGGCGGCAATGCAGTACTCAGGAGGGACATTGATGTTCTCCAACCTTATGGTTAGGGGTTTAGGGGTTTAGTGTTTAGGGGTTTAGTGTTTCGGGGTTTAGGGCTTAGGGTTGAAGTTTGAGTTAAAAGCTTCAGAGGATCTACATAGGCTGGAGGGCTCGTGTTCTCCAACCTTGGGTTCAGGGCTTAGGGAGTTTCAGGGGTTTCCGGTTTAGGTAAAGCCTTGAACTTGACAGAAGGGAGCCCTGAACCCTAAACCCTACACCAGATTCTTGCTTCCTTGGCTCATGCCAGGAACCCCTTTGTGATTTGCGGTTTTGGGCTTAGGGTACGCGTATAGGGTTTAGGGTCTAGAGTATAGGGTTTAGGGTTTGGGGTACCGGCAAATAGTATATAGGGTTCAGGGTCTGTATATTTCTGATTCAAGAGGTATTCGGCGCTCTGAGTTCTTCCCCAACAATCCCCCGCATACTACCCCGGCTCCTCCTTGAAGATATTTTTCTTGGATAGTTGGGGCAACCTAAAGCTACCTGCGGTGGTAGTGTAGAGGGTGGGGGGTAGTAGGGGAACCCATCAGCTGTGCGGGTACAGAGTCAGCGGCCTTTGATGGGCGTGAAGGTCTGCAAGCATACTGTCAAGGACACCCCCAGGGTAGGTGGCTTAGGGTTTGGGGTGTAAAAGGGCTTAGGGTTTAGGATTTAGGTTTCAAAAGGGCTTAGGGTTTAGGATTTAGGTGTCAAAAGGGCTTAGGGTTTAGTGTTTTGGGGAGTTACCAGGTGGATGCCCCCAACACAAGGCTCCTTCAACAAGATATGCCATGTGAGGCCGATCTACGCCTACTTTAGGGGTATCCACCTGATAACTATCCACCTTGAGGCTTCAGGGGTTTGGGGTTAAGGCCCAGTGGGTTTAGGGTTTAGGGAATCCTGGACCCGTTCCACACAACCATCCTTCAAGCCGAATGAAGGTGATCCAAATAGCGCAAAGAATCTCTATAGGCCGCGTATTTGCGAAACATACGCATTCTTCACGCCAAGAAGATGACTGCCAACCCTGTAACCCTAAACTCAATGGGCTGAGTAGGGAATAAGATAGGGTTCATGTAGTACATCCCCTTATTCCCTACTAAGAACCTGCACTAAACCCAAACATCCGACGCTTCCCTCGCAACCTTGCTTTAAAGCATCCCTTTACCCCAGCAAAAACTTCTTGTAGGGACTCCTAGATGGAGGCGGCAGAATCCTCAATCCGAAGATCGCGCACCATCCCAGAACGGGTGCATAGCGGGAAGTGGCGGTTTAGGGTTTAGGGTTTAGGGTTTAGGGACCCTAAACATAGTAATGGCTGCCACCCGCTGCCCGGGGCATGGATGCTTCCAGCCCGGTGGGAGCCAAAGGCGTGGAGAAGCGGTGTAGCACCCTACACTGGGTTGCTGTTCAGGAACTTCAATTATGATAATAGGGACCTATGGTAAATAATAGCATCCCCATTTTATAAAAGTTGACGACTTAATTTTAATTCCTTAAGAGCAACTCAGTACACCCCGGCCGAACAGGCCCCCCCCTCCGATCACCCCACAGAATTTGGGAAGTATGTAGGGATAGCTACAGCACTCCCCTAGACCTATTTCAAGAATGACTTTCTTCAATCATTCCTGAGGGTTATCCTACGAAAAAATAGGCTATAGGGAGCCCCGTCTCCACATCCCCTGAAAGCACCAGTACTTGGAGGTTCATGGGAGTTAGTGACTACTGAGAACTGGAGTTATAATTCTACTCATAAGTGCCCCCTTCCCAAATAGGGCTATAACCCTGGTTATAAGTAGTTACGAGGGGGCTATTAACCATGGGTCTACATTAAGGAGCCGGCAATGTTCCGTAGACTTCGCTTTCCAAGCCGTGCTTTGCCACCTAAGCATCCAATTTTTAGACATTCTCAGCAAGAAAGAATAGACAAGCCCATACGTATTTTACCCTTATAGATAAAATCCTAACATACAAATATATGTATATATTATGCTCCTCGAATGTATATATATATATATACATATACACAAATCTCTTTCTTTCTTTCCCTCAAATACACAAATCTCTCTCTCTCTCTCTCCATATCAACCGTGGTAGCTATAGTCAGTTCTCGCTTGTACCCGCTCTACTACTGTTCCTTTCCAAAGCAATACTGTTCACAGAAGGCCGCCTGTAACACAAAATCAGCTGCATCGGTGCATGGTGTCGGCGTATCGGTGTTTTGCTTTTTTTGTTTTGTCCGCGCCCCCTCCGCGGTCACACCTTTGTAAGAAGCTCACCGGTGTTCAACGGAGAATATGGGAATGGATCCCTGTGTAAGCAAGTATACAATCCCCTATAATGCTGACCACTTCGAAAAAAATCAAAACCTGGAATTAAGCCAATTGGAAGCTATTGGTCTTTATGATCTTAAGCTGACCAGATGATGATTGCAAACCCAGTAGTCCAGCGTTTCTCTCCAAACTCAAACACGCCAAACCTTGTGAGTGCTGGGCAGGGATCATGCTCCAAAAAACCTTGCGCCTTCCTGCAATTAGGCTCAGTTGACATGCAATACTAGATTTGCAGCGTAAAGACGCACACCCTAAACCCTAACCCTGAATGTTAAGCCCCAACCCTAAAACCTAAACCCTAAACCTTAAAATGATCGAGCATGCCCCGGAGCAAGGTTTCCTGAAAGCTAAGGCATATGCCCAGTTTCGCACCTGCTGCTGGCGAAGCGCTGCTATGTTTAGGGTTTGGGGTTCAGGGTTCAGATCCAGAGTTCAGGGCGGCTCTAACGAGAAGCCTTTCATTTGAGCAGTCGAAAAGATCACATATAACATCTCACGTGGAGATTGTTCAAAAAGATCCAGGAAGGGGATGACCATCGGGAATACCTTTCCTTAAAGGGGGGGGGGGTTCCTTACCAAAGCAGAAACCTACCTTTTGGCCAGTTTGGGGACAAGCATTTAGTAGATGCGGAAAACTATGGTATTTTTGGGGGAACTCATCATAACACGGCCCTTGAATTTCCGGGCACCCCTAAGTGGTGATAATTTCGACGATGCCCCCCTTCCGTTTTGAACCACTGCCATGCGAATACTGACGAATGCAAACCCTAAACCCTACACCCTATGCCCTGAACCCTAAATCCTAAACCCTATACCCTAAGCCTAAACCCTAAACCCTATACCCGAAGCCCTAAACCCTAAACCCTGACCCCTTAACCCAAAACCCTTAGCTTTAAACCACAGGGTAACACACAGCAAGGCCCAGTCGGGCACCGCACTTGGAAGGTCAGGGGAAGCTTAGCAAAGATACTTAAAACTCGTATATTGCATATGAACTATAGTCTAAACATTTAGGGTTTAGGGTTTGGGGTTTAGGGTTTGGGGTCTAAACTCCTGGTATCCCCCTTCGTGACTCCTGTAATAGTCCCCTAAATAACCCCCTTAAGGAGTTTAGACTATGGCTCATGTAAGAAGCCCAGTTATCCCCACTATCAAGCTACTTCCCTCCATCCTCCGTGGAGTTTAGGGTTTGGGCTTAGGATTTAAGGTCGGTAGCGTACAGAACAGAGGCTGCACTGCGGTCAACATGCCTAAGCCCTAAGGCGCAACTCTGAAGCCTAGAGCCTAGACCCGAAACCCTAAACCACAGTTTCAGAGAGGCTTTTAGACTGAAACCTGAACTCTGAGACCCTCAAGCCAACTGGCCAAACCCTGAAATCCTCAAGCTAATCCCCCAAGCCAGCTGCAGCTTATCAAGAACGACTCAGAATGCCGGAGTCCCATTCCGTGCACCCTCAGCCCTATTGAACAATTCCTAATCCCTTGAACCCTAGACCTGAACCCCTACCCTGAATGTCCAAGGATCCAAATAATAGGATTTTAGGGCCCAAATACTATAATATCAATGGTATTGGGGCCCTGAAGCCCTATTATTCGGACCCTTGGACCCTTAGGGCTAAACCCTCAACCCCAAGCCACAAACCTCCAGAACCCTTCAACCCTCATCTCTAAGTCCCTTAGCCCTTAACGGTCCCCTTAATCCCTATAAACCCTAAACCCTGGGTTTAGGGTTTAGGATCCCTATAAACCCTAAACCCTAAACCGTAAATCCTAACCTAAAGACGAGGCCTCGCTCAGGGCGCTTCGCTGCGGGCGCGGCATGGTAGTCTCGATCTTTCCGCTGAGCTGGGTTACCTCAGGGTTCAGGGGGTTTAGGGTTTAGGGCTTAGGATTTGGGGTGGTTCTATAGCTGAATGGGGGCGCGTTCTACAGAGGGATACGCAGGGTCTGAACCTTTAAACATGGGTTCTCTATAGTAGGCTTCGGGGTTTAGGGTATGTGGGCCAAACCCTGAGAGTCCAAGGAGCCAAATTGTTGGGCTTTAGGTCGTCAAAGCGGATATTTGGGCCCTGGGCCCTTGGACCCTTTAGGGAAAAATCTAACCCTCAAAACTTGGAACCCGAAATCAATGCCCGCCACAGTCTAAATTGGTGTTTCTCACAAAGAGGAGATGACTCTCCCCACTAAAGACATGCATGTGGATCAGCCCTTACCACCAAACGCCCAGGCTAAGAAGTCGCAACCCTCTTCGACCCGAGAAGCTACTTGAGGCTACTTACCAATGGGGCCATGACGCTAGGCAAAATCCCCTAACTCGACTTATATCGTTTATCAAAACTATAAGTAGGGTCAAAACTCCAGTCATAAGTAGTTAGTAAGTCCCATTAACCTGCACGTAAACCCCGTAACTACCCCCAAGCTCACCTGATGCCTAAACCTTTGGCCCTAAGTGCGAAAGTCTTCACGCCAAATGCAAGCCCGTTTAGGGTTTAGGGCCGGGGGCTTTGGATTTAGGGTTTTGGAGTCCTGGAGTCAAGGTTTAGGATTTAGAGTTTGGGGCTTCCCCGGTGGCACCGGCCCAAACCCTCTTCCAAACTCAATTCCAAAGCCCCAGCTCCACACACCTAAAGCCCTGAACCCTCAACCTCAAATCCTGAGCCTTAACTCACCCTAAGCTTGAAATCCACAACAACTGCCTTCTGTGTTTTTTTGCGTGGGTCTTGTGCTCGGGCTGTCCAGGAACCGGAGCCCTCAAATCTACACTCCCCCAAACTAACATGGAAACCCATATAGCACCCTTTTAGAAGGACTGTAGTCTTTATGGGGCCCTTTTTGGGTTTCCATGTTAGTTTCCGGGAGTGTACAATGCGCAGCCCAAAGCCCTTCCCTCGCCTGACGCTCAGCCTCCTCCTTCTCTTTTGTGCGCCTCTCCCGCTCCTCCAGGAGGTAGGAGGTTAGGGTTTAGGGTTTGGATTCAGGGTTTAGGGTTTAGGCTCTTGTGAGTCCAGGATTGTAGGTGTAGGGTTTAGGGTTTCTTGTTTAGGGCTCGGCTTGAGCGTCTTATGGTCTAGGGCGCAGGGTGTTCGGATTTGTGGATTAGAGCTTTAGGTCTAGGACTTTGCATTGCAGAAAAGGTTTGACAGGTGTTTTTACCAATTACGGACCCTGGACCGCTGTATGACATTCACCCTGTATGACCACTGCACAATCTTTAAGTAATCCTTGTAACCACCATGTGAACTATAGTCTAATCTCCCAGTATCCCCCTTAATAAGCCCCATACTAAACCCTAAACCCTAAACCCTAATCCACTATATAAACCCCCTTTACGGAGTTTAGGCTATAGCTCATGTAAGGTTTGGGTCTTGGGTATGGGATATAGGGCCGTAAACCTTGAACCCTGTAAACCTTAAAGGGAACCATGATTAGCAGCTGTGACTGACTTCCTTAACCTCGCGCTATCCGTGACCCCGGGTTTAGGGTTCAGGGGTGCTCTTGACTTCGTAAACTCCTTCTCACATGTTCTGCCTCATACGTCCCAGGAAATTTCCAGTGGGTAGTCTTCCCCATGTAAGCCTTACATAACCCTTGTACATCTCCTAGTCTGCCCTTACTCGCCTTGTATAGGCCTGAATAAGGGTACCAAGCACCAACCTGCCCATACGACATGATCATAACCCCATGCAATCTCTCAAAGGCTTGAAAACGGACCCTAACCCCTAAACTCAATCCCCCTAAACCCTAAACCCTAAATCCTGTCCAACCCTGTTAACTTCTTACTGACTAAGACCCTGATCTCTTTTAGCCACGTTTAAGGTCGAGGTAGCTCCCGTAAATGTTCATTCCTACGAGCCGAACTCTGAACTCCATGTTACTTTGGGGACAGGTCATACCGTAAAGCCCAAATCCTAATTATGCCCTGAAATCCTGAACCATAGTGAACCTATATCTTAAATCCTGAATCCTCAACCCCTACATCCTAGCTCGTAAGCTCCGAAAATCCAAGACCGTGAACCCCTGAGCCCTCCTGAAGAAGTGCGCGGCGCTTGTCCACCCAGCCGTCCACTCGTTCGGAGACCTGGCGAAGGTCCTCAGTCCCAGAAAAGGTACGTGGTTTCGGGCGTTTAGGGTTTGGTGTTTAGGGTCGGAGTGGTTAGGGCCGGTTAGGGCTTAGAGGTGGAGAACTTGTTTTATCCCTGCAATTTCGCCCGAACTGAGAACTCTCAGCGTCCCAGGCTTCCTCAGCTGCAGAACTGCACCCTAAACCTTTAACTGTAGGCCCTAAACCCTACACCCTACCCAAAACGTAGCCCCTAACTCCTAAACCGATGTATGAATTGCCAGTATCTTTTGCTGCTGTTTGAAGATGATCTCTTTCTCTGCTCTGGGTGCTTCCAAACCTTGGCCATACTAGCGTTGGACTTTATAGTTTGGGACCAACAGCATCATCACCCATCCATCCAGTAACCCAGAGCTGGAAACACGGCTTCGCAACGTCAGTCCTTACCAGCGTTGGAGGTACTCGCCCAGACCATGGGCTCATAGTCGGGGATCTGCCTAAGCCGGATCCTCCACTTCATCATCAGCCACACTTCTCGGTTTCTCCTCCTCAACTTGCTGCCCCTGAGCATCACAAAGCTTCTGCACTTGGAGGTCCATGGAGGCTTAGTAAGTATTTATAAGACGGGTATACGTCTTCTCATGCTCCAACTAGCTGTTCTGAAGTCAGCGAGCACCCATTTCCTGCACTTCCATGGCCCAGGACAAGCACTCCCGTGACAATGCCCTGCCCAAACCTCTTTAGCTCGACTTGTAGCCTGAGTGAGTCTGGGTTGCAGGGAGGGAGCTTAAAGCAAGGTAGAGTTTAGGGTTTAGGGTTTCAGGACCTTGAAATACACTAAGACAACGGGGAGTCAACTGGAAAGCAAGGCTGAAAATGAATTGAAACTGGGGTCATGTACGGGTTGCAGAAGGGGCTTAAGGAAACCAAGTCATTTACCACATATCCGCATCGTGGTAAGTTTTCCTAGAAGCCCAGGTACCCATATAGTAGGTCCTTGGGTTACAGATAGTATAAAATTATATAGGGACTTAAGGACAGGAACCCAATCTATAGGTAACTGGGCTTCTAGGGTTTTTTTAAGTTCTCTAACAGCACCGTCCGAACCGTCTCTCTGGCATTCCTTGCTCTTTTGGCCCCATGCAACCGTAAATTTAAGGTTTAGGGTTTAGGGTTTAGGGATTCCAAAATCCAACTGCTCAATTTTGGGGAATGTACACCCGCAGGTTCATGAGACTTGGAAACCGACTGTAACTGCGGCTACAACTGTGCTTCTAATGGATATAATATATCATATTATGATGAGAAATGAGGAATTTATAAATAACCACCCAGCAAATTAAACATTGTAACTAATCCCAAAAAGGGTTGGGGCACCTAGATATTGGAAATTTAAATCCCAAAGCCCACTGAGATTGTGGTATTTGGGACCTAAGACGTGCTTGTTTGGGAACCTGGGCCCGCTAAAAAACCCTACGTACTACATATCCCTGTATACACATATCTGTATGAACCCGTTTTTTTGGGGGCATGTGGGCCACTAAGGAGTATACCCACCACGCTCAGCCGCACCAGCCCAAGAAAGCTGAGCAAAGCGCGATGGCAATCTTGTTGTTCAGGTCCTCTGCTGAGGGTGTAGGGCTTACAGGGTTTAACCCACCTGGATGAAAAAATTAAACCAACATCCCAAGCAAGAGCCCACGAGGCTTTTATTCTACATACTTGTGGGGTCCAGGTTTACCCAACACAGGGGTTTGAGGTTTACTGTTGTAGGTTAGGGTTCGCGGTGATGAGGGTTTCAGATATACATGTCAGGCGAGACGTGCGCTCGCTCGTGAAGCGCCCCAGGCCGTTTGCTCGCGTTGCTTGGACACCCACCCGGTGGCGGATGGGATCCAAAAGATGGATTCCGAGGTGCTGGGGCTGTTCACATGGGCAGATTTAGGGGTTAGGGTTTTAGGGCTTTAGGGTTTGCATGAGCTACAATCTTAGCTGTCCAAACCCTGACCTCCATGAAGTGTAAACTTTGATACATCTTAACTAGCAGGGTTATGCTATATCCCATGTTTCAAGGTTTCGTACTTGGGCGACTACGGTCACATGAAGAAGTCAAAATCCCAAACCCTGACCATCACCCCTGGATCTGAATTCTGAAGCCCTAAACCCAGAACCCTAAACTCTGAAGCCCAAGCCTATGAGCCTAGATTGGTACATTGCTGAATCCCGACACCCTAAACCCAGCTGTGGATGGAGGAAAGCTTGCACCACCCTATACGCCTTATACCCTAAGAACTACAGTTTATCAGGGATCTTAAGTGGTATATCCTCCATCCACCAGATTTCCAAAGCCTAACAGCCTATATAGGTTGGCACATTGCAGAAGACACCGGTGCTCCCTAGAACAACAATCCCCCCCCCGCCCCCACACACACACCTACAGGATGATGAATACCCACAATGCGATAGCGTTGTACGTGAGCTTCCTTGTGTGTATACCTTGGGACTCTGAATTCAGCAAGCGCTTCTAGTCTGAAAAAACACATGCCCGCCACTACATTAGAGTCCATACTTGGAGGCTCATGGGAATGAGTACACGCTTACAGCAGAGGCACAGTTATACCCCATTTACATTCCCTTCACTGGCCTTATGTACAAGAAGTTCCCAAGTCCCATGAACCCCTAAGTACCAGGTTAGAATAGGGATGTGCAGTATTGGTACTTAATATTGTTTTCTCATCATTGTTATTACTACTATTATTGCTTAACATTTGGCATTAAACCCTAGCCCCTGCACCGTGACCCCGGTAAGTAGGCCGCTTTCTTACTCTTGTGATACCACGTTCCTGTTCGCACCTTCATTCCTATGGGAGGTAAATACACTGGAGACAGCGCTCAAATTTACTGTTGATGACAGGACTCTGCATGCGTCTGCATCTGAACCTCAAGAAGCATGGCATGGTATGCAGCATCTTGAAAAGCCTGACAGTTATTAGCGCCCCCACTCCCCCCCCCTCCAACATTGAACTTAATTCCCCCACCCGCCTTGTAGTCAGTATTCCCCAAATCCGACCCTATAGTCTATTCGGAACAATTTAATCTAACGGGGCTGGAGGGTCTTAAGATTGGGGGGGGAGGTTGGCGCCCAAACCTACAAACTCATACCCTCCCCAGACCCTAAACCCTAGACCCTACACCCTAAACCCTCAACCCTCAACCCATATTAGAAGCCTTAAACCCTCAACCCTAGACCCTGAACCCCAGTCCTGCTCCAGGCGTATGACTTCCCCCCGGCCTGTCATTGCCTCGCCCTGGGACTTCTCGATAGCCGTCTGCGGGTGAACAAAAGGGAAGATCCGGCTGAGGGTATAGGGCTATATGGGCTATATATGGGGTTTAGGGTTTCGGGTTTTAGGTTTATATGAGCCATGGTCTAAACTCCCAGCATCCACCTTGATATCCCCTGCAGTAGCCCCTATATTATAACCCCTTTGGCTTTGGGAGCTTAGGGCTTCAGAGTTTGATAAGGGGCTTAGGCTCTTGGAGTTTCTGGATTTGCAGCGTAATTAGGGCTTCAGAGCCTTATAGTAGGGTTCAGGGCTTAGGCCCTAAACCCTAAACCCTAAAATGTAAGGAGTTTATTCTTTTTCTCGGACCTTTTCTCCACCACCAATCCGGGCGAGAACGCTTTACAGCGAGCTTAGGGTTTAGGGTTATGGCTTTAGAGCTTGGGAGTTGGTGTCTGGGGTTTCTCAAGCTTCGGACGACCGTTGGGATATTTCGGACTTACAAAGACCCTAAGGGTCCAAGGACCCAAATGATAGGGGTTTAGGGCCCAAATACCATTAATATTTTAGTATTTGAGCCCTCAAACCCTATTATTTAGGTCCTTGGACCCTTAGGGAAGGATGCTACAGAGGAAATCTTGAGGTGCAATGGCATGTATCAATTTGGGTCTCCGGGCGCTTTACTTTGTTAAGGCGGAGAGGGAAATGGGGCGGCGCAGTCATACTTATACAGGAATTAAGGCTGCAAATGCGAAAGAAGGAAAACAAGATAACATCAACATCACAAAATGATGAGTAACAATAGTTGTGTTAATACTGCGAGTAGGGCTCTGCCTGGGTGTTGACCCGGGATTTATTTGAACAAGGTGCCTTTCGTGCAGCCTTGGCAGGTGTTAATGAGGCTTGTGTGTGTCCACGAAACTGCGAGGTTTTGTGCCGCAGTTTCCATGTTTTTGTAAGGTTTGAAAGCATAGCATGTGAAACTCATGTGCTTTGAGCTAATTAACTTGCACAGAAGTAAAACGTACTGGGCCCCTCGCAGGTACATCAAGCTTGGCGTTGCGGATGTTTGGGGTGCATGTGCAAAATGAACTTGGTGCAGGATTGCTTCGCATGCATGTCCGCGCCAACACAGTTTGGCCACAAATCCCAATAACTGCCTCTTTCTATGATATACGAAGACTACAATGTCAGTCGAGCAGCTGGGTTGCTGTTACTGTGTTGCTGTTAAGGAACTTAAATTAAGTTACTATATTGGGGAAACCCTACTATTTACGATATATACCCATTATGGTAACTTAATTTAAGTTCCTTAACAGCAACCCAGGTTAAGGAACTTGAATTAAATTTCCCAGCTTCTGGTCAGTGAATTCAAGTTCCTTCCTAGACCCTCCTCCTACCCTCTATGAGGGCCTAAGTACCCACTATTAGGGGCCATAAATCCCCAATTAAGGGTACAAGGAAGGTCCTGGTTAAGAGAAACCCAGGCATTGCAGAACTGCATTGCAGAGAGCTTCAGATGCTTGCTCTCACAGCCATCGCAGTGCTTCGTGTTTCTTTTCGGAAAGCCTTTGTTCGTGATGACAGAGCGCTGGTTCGTGACGGTGGGGGATCAAAAAATGTAGCTTTCGCTCTTTCTTGAATCTCCCCCCAAATACTATACGATTAGTTGCATTTCGGCCCAAAAACCCGCGCATTTGGGTCCTTGGACCCTTAGGGCTTGTCTTGGTAAAAGACACGGAAGGCCATCATGGCTTTCACGCTATTGTGGTTTGGGCATGGGAACTCTGGTCACCGAAAAGCAGCCGGTGATGTACGTTACTATGTTTGGGTTTGGATCAACTTTTTGCTCCGAGATGACCTCTAAATTCAGAGCCCGGAATCCCAAATCGTGGTGATCCCTAAGGGTCCAGGGACCCAAAAAATAGGGTTTTAGGGCCCAAATACTATACTATTAATGGTATTTGGGCCCTAAAACCCTACTATTTGGGTCCTTGGACCCGTAGGGTATTCATGCTTCGACAGTGACGTCGCCAGGGGCTCGAGGGACGTCCACTTTGTTCAGGATTTAGGGTCCGTGCTTTCAGGAAAGATGTCCGTAGTTCCCACTCGGTTTTTACTTCAGGAAACAGATCAATTCGTTGGTCAACTTATGCCTTTATCCACCTTGCGGCCCTCAATCCCGCAAATCCTCAACCCCTAAACCCTCGCCCAAAAGCCCCTACACCCCAATTCCTATCCCAAACCCTAGATCCTAATAAAGGCTTATCGAACCCTCCATCCGGCCAAAACAGGAATGAACATGTTCAATATGGCGGTTTCCCAGAATAGGGGGGCCCCTATATAGACCCCAAAATACTATAAACCCTATTATAAGGACCCCCCAAAATGGTACCCCTTCTTTTGGAAAACCCCCATGTAGGGTCTGTGGACTGCTGTAGCCGTGGCCCTTGGAACTGCCTTTGTGGACATCTTGGCCTTCGGAATTGCTGTAGCGGTGGTCTTGGGAAGTGCTGGTGCTACCAAGAATCCATCTGATGCACTCGGATCTAGGGTTTAGGGTTTAGGGGTTAATGTTTATTGACCCAGCCACCGCTTGGGCTTCCACACAGATTTTTGCTGCTGAAGATGGCTCTATGTCGGCTTGTAAGTAGGGCTGTGTGGTATGCTTGCCGATTGCTGCTTCGACGCCTGAAAGCCACAGCCTTGGCACATGGTGTGATCGGATGTCCCATCAAACTGCTTCCAGCCGCCACGTAGGGTCTAGGGTTTCTAAGCATGAGTTTCACCGACAGAATTCATTGTTGAGTCAGGATATCCTTTGAACCCTACTTGGAGGCCCAGGGGACTTAGTAACTACTTATAACTGGGCTTATAACCCTACTTATAATCCCCCTAAATAGCCTTATAGGGATTACCCCAATTATAAGGAGGGTTAGAGTTCCAGTTATAAGTACTTACTATAAATCCCTTGGGCCTCCAAGTAAACTTGTGAACCTTCCCTCGAATCCGGCCTGAGCTTCAACAACAGCATTCCGGGCTTCGTCGAGATCTTTTACCTGAGGAGTCTTTGTGTTTGAATACTTGGGCTACCAAGACCCTCCTGGTACCTTTAAGTCGGGACATGTTGCCCCTAACAATGGATATTTAGGCCCTAAGGGCGAGTAGGTCGAGGGCCTTGGTGGTTGTTCCCCACTTACAATCTGCTGCAAGCTCAGGGACAGCAGCATGTTACCCTACATCGGCGCAATGGTAATGGTGTCCCTTCTGACAAATACCGATCACCTGTTGTGGGCTAATACTGGGGCGTGATTAGGGGCTAAGGGTTTGTCTTAATTCGTGTGTTGGAGTTTTGGGGGTTGGTCCTTAGGGGTGGAAGCGGATTTCGTTTCGTCCACAGATGGTCAAAGTATGATAAGATTCTGATACAGCGCCCAGACATATCCCGTACCTATACGCTGAATCGTCAAGCATCACAGATAAAAACCAGAAATGGCATTCAATGCTAGTGTCGGGGGACGTTACTACTACTAACCCTAAACACTTCATATACACATATACTCCCCATAAGGCCCTCACCAGGCGTCTCCACAAAGCACACCCTAAACCCCTGCGGAGATGAGGGCTGCACTGCACGGTTTCGTCGCGTCGTGCGGCTTGCGATCTCTTCGCGCAAGGCCTGTACGGGACCCTAAACCCATACTCCAAACCCTAAACGCAGACAGGTTTCGGGTGAAGTGGTTCGGGTTTAGGAGTGGAGGGTTTCAGGTTAGGGTTCAGGGTTTAGGGTTTATAGGGCCTTCTCCCAACGACATTGCCCAGCAAGCGCTAAGAGCCCGAACATGAATCAGAATAATTCAGTATGGAATCAAAAAAGCTTCCGAATACTGAGAAACTCCGAACCCACTAGCTTAAACTCTATAAGTGGCTGGCAGTTCCGGAGAATGATTCCCCCTCTTGTTTTCCTTACAGACCCAAGACCTGAAGCCTAAACCCAAAACCCTACATCCTGAACCCAGACCCCTACACCCTAAACTCTTAGGCCCTAAACCCTAAGAAGCAGCCTCTAAGAGCTTGGGCTTCAAATTTACCACTTTCCTGCTGTAATTAGGCGAGGCTTGGGGCCTTCAAGTCCGCAAAGGCTGGGTTTAGTTAGGGAAGCCCTAAGGGGGTCCCATGTAAGGGGGTCCCATAGAAGGAGACCTTTTGGGACCTGAGGGAGTTGTTAAGGATACATAATTATGGGTACGCCATATAAGGGGCCCCCTTAAATATCCCATAATTGAGGGTTGGGGTTAAGGCTTTGGAGTCTGGGGCTCAAGGATTTATAAGGTCAAGGGTGTCTAGGGTTAATGGCCAAGGGATTAGGTTTACAGCTTCAATTAAAGCTCAATGGACAATTCAACGGAAAATCGGGGCTTACATGGATATACAGGGTTCAAGGTTTTCTTGCTGGTTGTAAGTAGGAAATAATTGAAGGTATTGCGGCATATCAACGGGCTACTACTACAGTACCCTAAACCCTCAACCCTAAAACCCTTAAGGACTTCAGCTCCTACCAGCCTCACAGGGCCCTTAAAATCAAAACGCATGCCTTGCCTTGTTGCGCTGAGTGACGCTGCTGTACTGCGACCCGCGGCCTGACACAGAAGATTCCAAATCATCTTCCCCCAAGAATGAATCTAGGGTCTAGGTTTGGAAGTCAGTTTGGGGATGTAAGGCATAGGCTACAGGATGTAAGATTTAAGGTTTAGGATTTAGCGTCTACAGGGTACCTTTTGGGTGTAGGGTCTGGGGCTTAGGGCATAAGCCCATCCACTCGTAACAAGAGCTACGATCAAATGGAAGGTTCAAACGACAAGGGCATATGTATAGGGCTTATATTAGAAATTCCTCTCCCTACGTAATGATGAAGCGGGAACCCCCCATAATGCGAAACATGTCCAGCATCGTGTCAACTTGTATTAAGCGAACCTGTCTTATGAAGGTGGGGGGATGCTATGACAGCCCTAAACTTATGGGTTCAACTCGTACCCCCCTCTATACTACCCCCTAGGTTCCCCCCTTAATTAAGGTTATTTAGGGATGATTAAGCTTAATTAAAGTTAATTAAGGGGGAACCTAGGGAGGGGGTAGTATAGAGGGGGGTACTAGTTGAACCCATGATAAACTCCATTCCCTAAACCCGGAGCGGACAACTGCAATACAATTGCGGGTGGATTGTGGCAGCAAGACATCAGGGATCAGGGTTTAGGGCGTAGGGTTCCGTTGCTTAGGAGGTCCGCAGGAGGAAGCGCAGCAGCTTTTATGGCGAGGCTGTTATCCCTGCTCATATTGCCCTCCATTGGCTTTATCCTACAATGGGTTACCCCCAGTGGTGTGGGCAGAACAACAACAACTAGAAATAGTTACTAAGTGCTGTACCCTTAATCCTAAACCCAAAATCCTAAACTGTAGTCAACTCCAAAACCCTGAAACCTCGTTGAAGGTTCAGGGTTTAGGCTTTGGCCTGGCAACAACAATGAAAAGGAAAAAGGACCACTTTTTCAGGTCGCATACACCCCTACCCTTGCTTGTGGCAAGAGTTTGCGTTTCGAGGTTTGGGTTCAAGAATTTCAGGCAAGGAGCCAGGTGCAAATGGTTACCGGCCTAGTCTTTGTTGGTGTTTAAAGCAGGTAAGACTGTACATCTTCTTTGTATTTTTTATAAGCTAGCAGCCAAAAGCAACGTATAATACAAGCTTGCTCCACGCCGGGACTGAGCATCCAGATTGAAAATGCGACTCGAGCAAGGTTTGCCGGGGCATTGCCTCTAAGAATGGAGAATCAAACGGAAAAGGAAATGCGAGCTACTATTCCATTGCGAATTTCATTCACAATAATACGACTAGAGACAGCTTAGACTAGGTAAGTGATATCAGGTCCCTCTTAAGCCCACTGTATAGATCATGTATTGTCCCAACATTTCTCAAACAATGAGCCACAAGCCGTGAACCCTCCACACCCTTCCTTTAGATAGGCGGAAGAAGCAAGCCCTGATCGCGGGTTACAGGTTTAGGGTTTAGGGCTTCAAATCCTTCCTTGGTTTGGGCAAACAGGGAAGCCTCGATCCAGCGCAGTTAACAGGCTTACGGCTCGGAGTGCGACAAGGTTTCATCTCAAATTCCCAGAAGAAGCTTCTTCAAACACGACAAAAACACACACCGCCCTGAGCAGGTGGCTAGATTTGAGGTGACGCAGAAAGCCAAACATCCCTTAATAAGGGAATATACCCTAAAACATACTAGGATTCCTAATATGCTTTAAGGTATTTTCCCTATCCCCCAAACCCTAAACCCATAATTAACGGATTTTGGGCTTTCTGGGGAACACCTGTTCTCAGTTGACGAAACCTTGCTGCACTCATAGCATCTTTGGGGTTAGTAGGAAATATAATTAGGGATATACTATAGAAAAAATGAAAACAAATCCTAAGGAGACTACAAGTTAAGCGCTGAGCAAGAATTTCTCCAAATAAGCTTGCCAGCCTGCAGTTAAAGGCAATCGCCTGCTCCTGAGCTAATGTTACTTGGTACTCCAGCTGAGCGCATGCGTACACGGACCCGCACTAAGTTTCAACAGCAGGCTCCATGGAAGCTGGAGATCACAAAACCGGAAAGCTCTCCATTCGAAGTCATGTTCTCAACCCTACATCCCACGTACCCCCAAAGTGTTCAGCCCTCACGTTGCATCGCTCTGCCTTGCTTTGCGAAGAGCTGCCCCCGCTGTGCCTCCCACGTGGTTGCTCATAGGTTGGCTTCGGACATGTTAAGGCTTTACGCTTAAGGGTTTTGTTTTGGGGGCGTTTTAGGGTTTAAGGATCTTAGGGTTCAGGGTTTGAAAGTCTTGGGCTTGAGGGGGGTGATACTGCTGATGGAGGAAACCCTCTAACACACAAAGCCGCTTAAGTGATTGAACATGCTGTAGCAACATGACCCTAAGTGGTGCAAAATTTCCTCTATCGAACCTATACGTTAACTGCTGGCAGTGTTCATGTCTTGATTTTCAGTACCTGAACCGCAAAAGTATGTAGAATAATTGCCTGTTGGGCCTACTGTAAGGGGTTTCGGGCAATTATTTTACCTACTCTTGGGGTCCAGTTAGGCAAAACTCTCGCAAAACAACCTCAATTAAGGGGGGGAACCTAGGGGGGTTAGTATAGAGGGGGTAGCAGTCGGGGAACCCATGAACGAATACTGCAGTGAAAAACTGGCCAAGGACCGAGCCTGACTCCCGGTCCAAGATCCTGCTTACACTCCTGGAAACTAAAATGGAAGCCCAAAAGGGTGCCTATGAGGACTACAATCCCTTCAAAAGGAGGCTATTTGGGTTTCAGTTTGGGGGGTGTAGGGTTTAGGGTTTGAGGTTTAGGGCTTATGGTCTTCGTGATGATTAGTTTTTGTGGAAAATAATAATAATTAGGGTGGGCAATTTCTGGGAGGGGACTTGTTGAGATAGGGCCTTCATGTTGGACAGCCCCTTTGAAAACTCTAAGCTAAACCGTCGTAAACTGCGTTAAACTATTGCGGATGCTCAATTTCTGCCTGGGGCTCATTTCTGCTGGTGTTCCCCGCTGCAATTGCTCCGAAACCTTTGACTACTAACGCTAAGAACCCAATCACGATACGCCCCATGTCCAAATTCCCCATGTTGCAAACCTGCGGCCAATCAGCGTTCCTGACACCACAAGTGCAATCCCATTGCAGCTCTTTCACAAGTAAGCTCCTTGGAACTATAATGCGCGTAATATTGTTAATAGTCCCTTGGAGTTTGCCTTAGGTTTCTACCACGATGCAAATCAAAGGTAGGTCGTACGGGGATAGGAGAAAATGGTGACCGTATGACTGCCGGATGACTGTTGCAAGGTTAAACGAATCCTTATTCCGTGCAGGCACTATTCAATCCACTTGAAGCACGCCTGACAACCCTAAGCTCTATACCCTAAATCCTACCGCTTGTCCATGATTCTGGAGGGAGGAAGGTTCAACGCGGACCTTAGACAGGGATCGGAGTATCCCCCATCAAAGTGAGAGCTCATCTACTGGACTGCTAGGTTAAGGCTCAGGGTTCCGGGGCTCTAGACGCATGCGGGCGCTTCTCAGTCCAAGTTTCCTCTCAAGGGTCCTAAAAGCGATCCTCATTTTCTCCTAAACCCTAATTAAACCCTAAACCCATATCCCCACAGCTCCTCAGGGTCTTCCCTACACCTATATCTCCCTGAACCCTCTACACCTAAAACCCCTCTTTTTGACCAAATAGACCCTAAATCCGAGACGCGAACCCGAAACCCCAAACCGCGACCTAAATCCCCTGAACCTTGAACCCTAATCCTTGGCCCTGAATCCTGAACCCAAAGCCCCAGATATACAAAGGCCTTTGAGCTATTTCTCATTACTGTAGGGCGAGGTATGGGGTTTGGGGTATCGGGCTTCGGGTATAGGGTTTTGGGTTTTGGGTTTTGGTTTCAGTTTGGGGGTTTTCTGGCACCGATAACCCAATGATAACCGTATTAAGGAACTTAGGGGGCACATGACTTACAACTGGATTATATGACACGTTGCAAGTACCAGTTATACTTGGGTTATAGTTATAACTGTATGCCCTAAATCCGACATCCCCCCCCCCAATAAACCCTGCAGTCATAAGCCCTACATGACCCATAGTGTAAACTCCAAGTATCCCCCTTAGTTAGCCCTAAACCCTAAAGCCCTAATCCTTAACCCTAAATCCTGTATAATCCTCTATATAACCCCCTTTAAGGAGTTTAGACTATAGCCTACAGGAACCCTCACTGTTGGCGTATATTAGCCCTGCACTTCCGCGGTTTAGGGTTTAGAGAAAGTAGGGTCCACAAGCCTCGCAAACCTGTTTCCGCTGCAGAAAGCCACTTCGCCTCCGCCAAGGTGAAGGTTTAGGTCGTTAGGGTTTAAGGTTTTAGGGTTTAAAGTTTTAGGGTTTAGGGTTCAGGGATAGGGCTCATTTTAGGGTTTGAGGTTTTAGGGTTTCAGGTTTTAGGGTTTAGGGTTTAGGGATATGGCTCATTTTAGGGTTTAAGGTTTTAGGGTTTACGGTTGCGGGTTAGGGCTCAGGGCTTGGGGCGTAGGATGCAAGGCTTACCTGCACTTCAGCAGTAAGACAGTGGTCTACATTCCCGGAAACGAACATGGAAACCCAAAAAAAGGACCCTATAAAGACTACAGTCCTTCTAAACCTGGTTGCTGTTCAGGAACTTAAATTAAGTTACTATATTGGGGAAACCCTATTATTTACTATATATATATATACCCATTATGGCAACTTAATTTAAATTCCTTAACAGCAACCCAGTTTTACATTGGGTGTTTCTTATGCGGCACCATAGCGGTAGCTAGGTTGTTTCATGCTTGGGTGATGGGACCCATACAGCAGTAAAGATTTTACATCTCAGGGGGGGTATGAAACCCATACAGGTAAGTTGGATGTCATTCTTATACTCATAGGTAGGATTTCACATTGAAGATGGTGCTCACACCCATATCGTTAATCAGAATTTTGCATTCTAAGGGGGGGGTCATAAAACCCACACGCATAATTGGTATTTGACAACTCTGCGGCTCATAAAACCCGTGCGTGAAGTTGGCATTCTACATTTGGGGTGTTAAGAGTACACTACTAGTTAGCATTTCAAATTTTCGGGTCCATGTTTACACTCACTGTGGTAGCTAGGATTGTACAATTATGGGTACCTATGAAACCCATTTATACTGGCATAAGGAGTTTACATTCCAGGGAGATATGAAACCCATACCGGCAGTTGGGATTCCACTTTTTATGGGGCTTGTGAAGCTGTAGTTGTAGGTACGAATTCACATTGAACGGGTGCTCATATCCATATTGTAAATTAGGATTGTGCATCCGAGGAGGTTTTAAAATACTTGTAACTGGTTTTTGATGTTGATATGCAACATGGAAATCTGGCGTCTTTGGGGGTGGATGCCCTCGAGGAGGTTGGGATTTGTCACAATAGAGACTGGTAAATGTTCAGTACTGCCCCCCCCTCAGTAACAGTTGGGTACTAATTATAATATGGTTATATTTTGCCCTGAATAGGACCACTAATATAGACTGTTACTGGGGGGGGGGCAGTACCCAAGGTAAATGATAGGTTCCTTCAAGGAACTTCCAAGCCCTTTTTGCGAGGGTCCTTCTCATGATCCGTTTCAGGTGAATGCCAAATAAGATAGGGATTGCAACGGCATTTACTGTCAACCCCAAATCCTAAACCCTAAACTCTAAGTCCTAAGCCCTAAACCCATTGGTGGTGAGTATGGAATGAGGAAATATAATCCCTATACACTCCCTGTATAAACCCTTTTATTTTCAATTCCCTATATAGTGTATTCCCTGTTCGCTGCTAACCCGCAGTAAGTTCAGTTGGGGATCCCGTTCCTCGAAAGGGTATGATCTATCTGGAGTTTTAGGGTTTAGGGGTTTAAGGTTATACAAACACCCCTTCTTCCTGAAAAGCCATCTCTTAGAGAATTCCCAACAAATGCCACACATTACAGCAGTTGTACATTCTCCGTTCTGGAGTCACCAGTTGTAAATTCTATGTTCTGACCTGAAGTTAGCTGTACGTTCTCCACTCTGGTTGCAAACGATGTTAATTTCTGAAGGGTCTCCAAGATTAGAAACAGTGCAGCATCACATGCGCTTGCAAGAGTTGCAAGTCACAAAATAGAGTAGTGGAGATACTCGCAACACGATGGCCATGAATGAAAACCTTCAAGTCTACGCGCTTGCACCTAGCAAATCTTGAAAATGTGTACAACGAAATGACCATAGATGAATGTCCGAGTACATCTGCTTGCAAGCTACAAAACCAGCTATAAAGATCTTCACAGTGCTATGGCCGTAGATGAACAACCCCAAGTACACGCGCCTGCCAGACGGCTTCACACGCAACGACTGAACCCCGGCACTAATAGCGCGGACCCCTACAAATTGAGGAATATCACGACCGCCGCACGCTTAACACAAAAGGGCTAGCCAGTGTTCCATGTCAGTTTGGAGTGCTAGTCCCGGCGTCCAGCACACCTCAGCTTCCCTTGCCTCACTGGTACTTACTAGGGAATGGATGAGACACGTACGCATTGACGAGTCTAGGGCTTAGGGTATTTTAGATCCATACACAACCCCCTAGAATGGTGCCTATAGTTGGGAATTTAAAGGGGAGCCCAATGTAGACCTCAATATGATACAGCTTGTAGATATAGATACTCCCCAAAAACGGGACACGTAATTTGGGAAAAAGACCCAAACCCTACACCTGAGACCCTAATCCCTAGACCCAAAACCTAAGCCCCTAACCCAAAACCCTAATCCCAACCCCACTTGCAACACCCGCTAGTTGCTTGCCTCTCGCTCTCCTGCTCTAACGTCGGCCTCAGTGCCCAAAGGTCTTCATAGACCTCCCTATTTACCTTGGGTTTTAAAGTTTCGGCTTGAGGGTTAGTGTAAGGTTTAGGATTGAGGGTGGGATTTAATTCATACCCACAAATTTAACCTTACTTGAAAGAGGAATAATTACATCCCAGTTGTAAGTAATTACTTAGTCCCATGAACCTTCACCTTCAAGTAGGTCACTCCCCTCTATAGTAGCGGTTGCCACGAAAGGCAATAGGAACTATACTCGCCCCTAAATACAGAGCCTTAGGGACAGTTCCTGAGAGGGGAATTACCCAACCAATCCCCAAAATGCTGGGCCGTAAACCTTAAATCCTAAACCCCCTAACGTATTTGGGCTGCTTGGTATGCTCGTCTGGGAGGTCCAGGTTGAGGTTCTCAGGGTTTAAGGTTAAGGGCTTAGGGTTCAGAGGTTCAGTAATTCTCATCATTGAATCGGGGCTTGCGCTGAAGGAGTTGCGGCTTGAACCCTTTAACCCTACATCCTGACAAGATGGTAGTCCTACAATTTACTCTAGGTGTGGTAGACTTGAAGGGACGAGGGTTCAACTGACTAGGTTTAGGGCTTAGAGCGTAGGTTTCGGGTCTACCTGGACCTAACCCTACGAAGCCCATCGTCTTAGGGTTTTGTCCTCTATCTTCTGCGGTACATACATACCGCAAAGTATGGGTTCCGCTGTCTCCAGGCAATCTAGACCCCTGATTAATAAACCCCCTCTATTTAATGGCCTTCATATCAGGGCCCTTATTATAATCCCTATCAAGGGGAGGGGGCTTATTAATCAGGAGTCTAGGTTTGGGTGTAGGGATTGCGTTTGGGGTTGGGCTTCCGAAGCTTCAGGGCAAACTGCAAGAGCATTTGGGTGCTGAGTTCTGAATCACTAGTCTATCCCAAACCCTGAACCATCCTGAACCCTTAAGTTTAAACCTAAACGTCTTCAAACTAAGTCCTAAACCCTAAACCCGTAAACCTGTAGGCTTCGGGCATGTAAGGTTTTGGGTTGGCTGTTGGGCCTGGCAGTATCCTCAAAGTATATAATGGCGCCCTTAGTCGGATGACCCCCCCCCCATAAGGGATCCACATGTTTAAGAAACTCTGCGTTCTCAGGAAAAAGGTTGAGCCTTACACACCAAAAGCGACTTTTTGAAAGTTCCTACTAAACTGCAAAATCTAAATCCTCAAGCCCTAAAACTCTAAACCCTAAGCTTGCGATCACCTGGGTTGCTGTTAAGGAGCTTAAATTAAGTTACCATAATGAGGAATTTATAGTAGATAAAAGGGCTTCCCCAATATAGTAACTTAAATTAGGTTCCTTAACAGCAACCCAGGTTCAGGATGTAAGGTGTTGCGTTCAGTGTCCATGGCTTTGGTCTTGAATCATGGATACCATTCAGGGTTTAGGGTTTAGGGTTTAGGGTCTACGTTACGAAGACGGACCTCAAATCAATCAACTTGATTGCTTGGAGGGCCCACCCCACCAGAACCCAAACTCTCAAAGGACTGTGTCATGAGAAGCCTTCTCTGCGACATACCGGGTTGCTGTTCAGCACCTAAGCTAGCTTGCTAGAACATGGTTATACATTTCCATCAGAAACTCACTTGCTCTATGTATCTCAGAACTGGTCCACTACACGCTAAAGACTCCAAAGCCTGAACACAAACCCTGAAACCGTCGAGTAGCCTCTAAACTCCCAACCCAAACCCATAACCCCCCCCCTGGAAAGTTCCAAAGTGGCGGAGCAACAACAAATGAGATCTCTGACAAAGCCTAGACTCCGCCCAACTAAAACCCCAAAAGTAGGTAAAATGATGGCCGGAAACCTTGCAAAAGGGTCCACAAGAGGCTATTCCTCTGCATACTTTTGGGGTTCACAGCTTGGGTTGCCAAACCCTAAAGGGGTGGGATTTGGTAGGACCTACTTTAGGTTGATGACCTTCTTCGCATTTGAGGCCATATGTCTCAGGCCCTGTAGGGGTTTAGGGGGTATGGGAGGTTTATGAACCCTATCGATTACATGCAGCTTCTACTTCCTAAAGCCACCAAGTACATCGGGATTGTCCAATTGGCAGCTTCAGAAGAAAGGCCACCCAGCATCTAAACCCTAAACACTCAACCCTAAACCCTAAACGTCAAGTTTGGGGGATCCTGGGCAAAAGGACCATGTGGTTTGAAAATCCACTTCTCAAAGCAACCAAGGACTTCCGGTCCAGCTGGACAATGCTATAGTGTTAACTAGAGCCTCATGCTAGGGATGATGAGTACTACTGTTGATATTAAAACCTCTTCATGGCCCTACTCTATTATAATACCATAATTCCCAAAGTACAAAGTACCTAAAGTCATGCAGGATTGCTAATGTCCACCGTGCTACCATCAACGGGCCATGTTTCGCAAATGCCCAGCCTCTTGACCCTAGCTGCTGAGCTTGCCGGCCCCCACAAGTTCAAACGTTTCATGGCCCACTCCCCTAAACCCTGAACCCTAAGCCCTAAAACCTAAACAACTCAGCTACTACATAACCCTCCGCAGACACTAGAGCCACTAGAACCACCAGGACATGGAAGCTTCTGTACACAGAGGTCGCCTTTTTTCAAGGACTCCGGCAGCGCACCCATCTCCGTAAAGCTTGTATTTTGTGGGAACCCCCGCCCTATAATAGCGACTACAAGGGATAGTGATCATATTAATCCTCTTAGAGTCATGTTATATCACTTTTACAGGGTGGGGGAGTCCTCCTAACCTGTACCCTGTAATTTAAGATTTAGGTGTCCCTTGCGGCTTAGGGTTTGGAATTTGGAGGTGTCCCGAAATTAGGTGTACTTGTTTGGCAATTTCCATAATGAGGATTATACTGTTTTGTAGACTATATGGGGTCCTCCATTTTTAGGGACACTACCATTCAGTTTTTGGGTTTCGGGCTCAGGGTCCCTGAGCCCCGACATAAGGCTGGTGCTTTTTGTCTGCCAAGCTGTCCTGGATCTGTTTGCATTCCTTGGAGATGCGCTTTGCCTGTGCCGACAGTGCCGAGGAAGGTAAAAAGAGCCATACCGAGGAATGTAGCACCAGACTGCTTCTAAGGGTTGACTAGGTTTAGGAGATTAAGGGTTGTGAAGGTCTTGGGGTTAGGTTTCTTTGCTTAGAGAGACGTGTTAACATCTTCCTTCTCCCCAACCCGCACAGCAAAACAAGAGGTCCTTAACCAAGGAATAGACCTTCTTGATTCACATTAGGCATCCTAATACCATTGAAAGTGCATCCCTCATAAAGGGGATCTTGGCTTCCATAAACAGCCAACCCTACACCCATCTTCAGGGTTGCTGATAAGGAACCTAAATTAAGTTACCACAATGGGTATATATAGTACATAATAGGCTTCCCCAATATTGTAACTTAATTTAAGTTCCTTAACAGCAACCCAGCCTTTTGGTAACTCGTCAAATTCAGCTCCTTAGCATCACCCCAGTCTAGCCTCGCTTTTGTTACTCCTTGAGCCTTTACCTGCCCTGGAACCTATCAAAAATGGGGGGTAGGGTTTTAGAGATGAGGGTTTAGGGTTTAGCGTACAGGGTTTAGTGTTTAGGGTTTTTGTCATGCAAAACAGCAAGATTGTTTCTACAAAGCCTGAACCCAGATCCATTAGCCCCTAACCCAATGCCGGACCCTGAGCTCTAAACTTAAATAGGGGTTTTGGATTCAGGGTCTTTTGGGTTCAGGGCTTAGGGTATTTGGGGTTTTGGGAGGTTAGGGGTTTTGGGTATCGTAATGAAACATAGGTACCATGTCAGAAAGCCAGATCATCGAGAACCAAGTGGAAGAGACAGTGGGACAGAACATGGAAACACAAACGTACAGGGATAAGCTTCGGTTCCTAGTGGTTGGTGGCTTATATGCTGGGTACTGCCCCCACACAGTAACAGCCTAGACGACGGGTCATACAAAGGCTGTATAAAGGGCTACATATGTCATATTGCTCATATTATCCAACCGTTACAGAGTGGAGGCAGTACCCAACTTCTACAGGTCAGGGTCCTGACTCTTTAGTCGTTTTACTTCGGACACTCTTTGTCCAAGTCTCAGTAACACTGTGCGAAATATAACATATTGTACACTTGATACAGCATACTGCAATGCATACACACTCAATGATATTCAAGAGAAGTCGTTGCAACAAGATCCTGAACCCTAAAGCCCTCAACTGGGTTGCTGTTAGGTAGCAGTACCTGCATTACAATAACAATGAAATCTTAGCGCGTATTTAAGGGGTTTAGGGTTTGGGGTTTAGTTCATTTCCCGTTCACTTGTCCATTCAATTCTCCATTGCTCACGCCCTAAACACTACAAACCCTAAACCCTAAGCCTACGCCCTATGGCCCATGAATCCCAACCCCTCATCCCCAGTCAAACCCTCAGAACGCATAAATCCCAAAGACCTATAAACCCTACATCCCGAAATCCCTAAATCCGTAGACCCTCAACCCTAAATCCCTGAACCCTAAACCCTAAATCCCTAAACCCAGAACCCTAAAATCCTGCACCCCAAAAGATCCCTACTCAACCCTAAACCCTACACCTTAAGACCCTTACCCGAGCCTCGCTCTCGAGGTCTTTCCGCATCTTTGCGGCATCGCGGGCGCGCTTCTCCTCATCGTCCAGGTCCAGCCTCACAAGAGGCACTATGGGGCTGGGGCTTTAGGGGTTTAGGGATTCAGGGTTTAGGGTTTAGGCGATCTAGGGTATAGGGTGTAGGATTTAAGGTTTAGGATTTAGGGTTAGGGTTTCGAGTTTAGGGATCAGGGGGTTTGGGTTAACGTTTACGGGTCTAGGCATAGGCATTAATGTTTACCATGGCCAGTTCAGGGGGTCACAGGCAGGGCGAAACCTCAAGGCCCACAGGCCTAAAGCCTGGAAAAAAATTAGTCCCAAAGATGGTTTAGGAGGTTTGGGATTCAGGGCTTTAGGGTCTCTTTTGCAACGACATCTGTCGATGAAGCGCCCTTGTGAGGGTTGCATGATTGTCTAGGCAGCCTGAGATTAAGTTCACACCCTAAACCCTAACCCCAGAACCCTAAACCCTAACCCCTCAACCCTAAACCCTAGACCCTAATCCTAAATCCTAAACCCTAAATCCTAAATCCTAAACCCTAAACCGGGTGTCCCAAAATCAGGCTATGGGGTAAGGGCGTAGCCGGCCGGCAGTACGTTCCAAGGTTGAAGTTAAGACGGCATGGGCTTTCGCCATGCGGATGCCACGTCGGGGCGACATCCGCCGCTGAGTAATGTAAGACCCTTAGTAATAACCCCCCTTATTAGGAATGTAAAGCCCTCATTAATAACCCCCCCCTTATTAGGGATTATAATAAGGATTCTCATAGGCGCTTAAAAGGAGGGGGCTTTAATCACGAGTTTACATGAACAATTTGAGGCCGTCCAACGCCTCGCAGCCCTCCAATGCCTCGCTTCCTGCGTGCACTTTGGCGAGGTGCATTCCTACGGTGTGCTAAAAATCCTGCATGATCCTAAGTACCCATAACCTGGGATTATGGTACTATGGTATACTAAAGTCATGCAGGATTTTTAATATCAACAGTAGCTTCGGCGAGGCGGACCTCTGGTTGAAGTTCAGCGGGAGAAACTCGCACATCAGGGCCTCAGGATCCTTTGGTTGGGAATTTTTGGTCCTCTGGTGTATGTAGGCCAAGCTCAAGTTCTCGAAGCCCGACCCTAAACCCTACGGTTTAGGGTTTGGGGGGTTGGGTTTAGAGTTTGTAGGGTTTAGGGTGTGGGGTTTGGGTTTAGGGTTTAGGGTTTAGGGTTTGGGTTTAGGATCAAGATCTACACCCTTAGCGTATCCAGGCTTCAGAAGGGACTGCCCTTCGTTGAGCTTCTCATCCTAATAAAGGTATAGGGTCTAAGGGCTCTAGGTTGAGGGCTTAGGGCCCTAATTTTGATCCCTAATTCCGCGACCCTGGCCCCTAAACCTTCCAAACCCTGATCCAAAACTCTGCACCTGCATCACAGAATCCCCTGCCCCCTTGCTAGAACATCCCCACATATCCCCTTTCCGCTATTGTCACGTATGCCCAATGGTTATTTTGTAGCACCGTAATGGAGATTATTGAAGAGTGTGTGGGGGGTGCTTGAAAACAGGAGTAGGGACCATAAAGCCCTGAACGTTCAGCCCCATTCCCTAAATGCTGGACCTGACGGCATAGTCTTATTGTGCATGGCGGAAGCATTGCGCCACCTAATACAGCCTGTACCTCCAGTAATTACGGTATTTGTGGGATCTTAAGTGGTGCAAGATTTCCTCCTAAACCCTAAACCCCTGAACCCAAAACCCCTACACCCTGACCTAAACCCTATATCCCCGAAAACAGAGTGGCGTCACCTGGCGCGGCTCAAGTCATCCAGGTGTCGTGCCCTTCGGCGCTCTGCCTTCCAGTTTGGAAATTCCCAAGAAAAGGATACCTTTTTGGGGGTACCTGGTGAGAAGATTATAGTTTTGAGGCTCTGTATTGGGGCCTCCCCAGCTGGGGAAAATACCGTTTAGGCTTTATAGGGCTTAGGACTTCGGGCTCGGGATTTTGAGGCTTGACGCTCAGGATTTCCAGTTGTGGAGTAGAGTTCAGTGTTTGAGGACGTGCGAAGCGCACGTGTTCAATCTTGGAACTTGAATCGTTGTGGCATGCTTTGCGCCCGCCTTATGGAAAGAGTTGAAGAACGCGGCTAAGGATTTAGAGCTTCGTGCTTGGCAGTCAACAGGCTAGGAAAGCCCAACGCTACCGGGGCCAGCTTTGTTGCAGGCGTCATTGAATCGGTATTCGGGGGTTGGAGGGGCTCGTCACGTAGGCTACGGGGCTTATTGACTGGCCTACCGAAATATCATCCCCTAACTAGCCTTGTAGAGGCTAAGCTCATGTGAAGAGGCCTGCAACCAGAGCTATGCACCACCTAAGCCCCTGCCTGATACCCTACATCCTCAACCCTCAACCCTCAAACCTCGATCCCAACCCTGGCTAGACCCTCAACCATAAACAACAGAAATGACAATCACATTAATATGAATGATTCCAGTAATATTCATCATCTTAGATATTTCTACAGGCTTGCAGTTTGCCTCTTCATGGTCAGCAGAGTAGCGCTGCTTCTCGCTGGCAGCCTCACTGCTTTTTGGGAGGGGCTTCCAAAAAAAGCAGGCCCATAAAGACCAGAAGGACCCCAGACATAATTGGGGATTATGGAATTCAAAAAAGAGGGAGCTGTAAGGACCCTGAACTCTAAACCCTAAGCCCTAAACCCTAGGGATGACTAGGGACTTTTGTAATTCTTTGGAAAAAATCCTTTGTGCGTTCACACAAAAGTTCCAGGACGTTCAAGGTCGTAGCCCTTGCAGGATTCCCCCACGTTGGCCGGATGACCCTAAACTCAAAACCGTATGAACCCTAAACCCCAAGCCCTAAATTTGGGATCCGCAAAAGGAGCCTTGAACCCAAGGATAGAACCAGGGTTTAGGGTTGAGGGTTTGGGGTTTAGGGTATCAACGCCCGATTTCGGGAAACTCAAAACAACAAACTGTATGGTTTGGGGCTTGTGGCTGCAAACCCTCAACCCCACTGAGGAGGGTCTAGGGTTTAGGGGTCAGGGTCTAGGGCCATCAAACCTGATTTCAAAAAGAATGTGAGAACCCTCATCTAAGGGTTTCCGAAAGTTTGGGGCACCTTTTTTGGGCGTCCCTGCAATCAAGACTGTAGTATTTGGAGTCCAAAATGGCCCCCCTCTCTTCATGGAAATCACTTTGGCTGAGTGTTTCCAGGAGTGAGGTTCGGAGATCCTCTATGACTTTGCAATCCCTAAAACATACACAATAGAAACCTCGAATTGGAATACTCGAAGCATGCCCCGATTCCTAATCGTCGTCCCAGATGCGAAGCTCGATAACCCTAAGGGTCCGAGGACTCTGATAGTAGGGGTTTCGGTCCCAAAGACCATTCAGATTACAGTAATTGGTACCTGAACCTTTAACTAAGACCATGGTACGTAGTAGAGCTGCCGCAGATCCGAAGGTCCCAGCTCATAAAAGATTATCCAAAAGTTGCCGCGCATGGCCGTTTATATGCGTACGTGATGGCCATGGTCATGCAGAACTTGCTGGCTTCTCAGAGTCAGGAATCCACTAGAACGCTCAGAAGACACCCTGAACCCTAAACCCCTAAACCCCTAAACCCTACTCCCCGTATAAGGGCCGCACACCACGTGAAACGGATGAAGACAGCCTCAACCCAAGTCCCCAAAACCTATAGTCCCCCTTAAGTAGACAGAATATGGGATATATGGGGATCTTATTATAATATACCCAAAGCCATATTCTATCTACTTAAGGGGGAGTATACTCCGGAACACGCTGCTCGGTGCGGGACGCGTTGTGCCTGCGCAGGAACATGGAGAGGTTTGGGGCTCGGAGCTCATGAACGCCGGGAAGGGTTGGGTAATTCCCCACAACAGCAATGGTTACCACAATGGGTAGTATGAGTAATAATACAGAAGAGGCGGTTGTGGGGCCTGCGATTTTCACGTAGGACATTTGTCTAATATCTGGCTGTATATGGTTCTACTGTTGATAGATGAAATTTTGCGCCACCTAGGGGCCCTAGACTACTGTAATTCCTAGGACTTTAGGGACCTAGGGTGGCGCAAGATTTCCTCCATCAACAGTAGTTCTCTAAGAATACCCCCTTTATGCGAACTCTTGCAGGCCAGTTCCCGTAGGTGGGTAATGACCCAATTTAGGGCTTACGAACAAACGGGAGAACTGCCTGATTTGATGGGACCAAGCTTCCCATTAATCCCCTCCTCCTAATAGTAAACTTTGGTAAAACCTCCGTCCCCCCATAATAATAAGTCTCTCCTCAAATCTATGTTGGTACTATATTGCGGCTAGTTATTGTCAGGGGTGCAGGAGGTTCATTATTAGGGAAGAGGATTACCTACATTGCAACAGATACCTACCACCAGCAATATTAGCTATTAGCACTGTGATCGCTGTCACTATGCTTACTGCTGGTACCAAAGCTGGCAAACCATGTTTCACATGAAATTTTCACACTCAACATATGCCATAATGAAAGCTCTACTTCACATGCCAAACCAGCTTTTTGAAGGGACACATACTCTCTTCTGCCAAGTCCTAGGCAAGGTAAGATGCAAAGTCATGGATCTCTCCAAAGGACACCTCGCATGTATAGACCTTCGAGGGTCCTCCTGACTGAGGGAATCATTTCCCTAAGGTCCAAATATCAAAATTTCAGGGCTTCAGCTACCAGGCTACCAGCGCAATTCGGATTGTACTTTTGGGGCCCCGACGCTTTGCTGTTTGGGCTTGGAACCCATTGGATATGCATATCCTGCCCTTGAGCCTCTGGTTCCCGCAGCATCCCCTTCATAGCGGCGCTGTCCAATATACTACAGTCTTTAGTGTAGAGACCCTGAGAACGGTCCTTGAATTTTTGGAAACCCTAAATGTCCTCCTAAGTACCACCATATCCTGCTACAAGCCCTCTATAAAAGGACCCCTATTTTGGGGGGGAAACATTCCATATCTTCTTGGGGGGCTCAAACCCGACACTGCTTTTTGGTTCCGTATTGTGGAATTCAGAACTTCATATGCCCAATTGTGGTACTACTACAAAATACAGCTGTTTCCTCCTGGTTGGGTTTTAGTGGAAAGAAGATGGTTTAGAAAATAGATCTTGGGCTAGGCACCCACCCAGCAATTGTGGCGGCCACGTAGGAAACTGTAGGCCCATGACTACCCTCATCCTCTGTAGCCACCAAACCTTAGACACTCAAACCCTAGATAGGTTTGGGGTAAGGTTTAGGGTTTAGGGGCAATGCTCGAGAAAACTGCAGGACGACTTACAGGTATCAAACTATGAACAATTTTTATTGCCGAACCCCTGGCTCGATTGAAAGGTGGAACGGCCTAGCAGGACCATCACGGCAGTCTTGATGAGGGTTTGAAGTCTAGAGTTTAGAGTTTAGCTTTTGTGTTTTTTAGTTTGGGTTTTGGGGTTAGACGTTAGTGTAGTATAGGGTATATTGTAGCAGCATACGGTTACTCATGAGACGAATTGAGAATCCTTTGGGGGGTTTGCATTTAAGAGGACTTGAAGAGGAACTGTGGGTAGAGGCAGGACCGAACGGCTTTGGTGAAAGAAGTACAGCTCTTTGTGGGATATGTGAAGCTTGGGCATCTTTAAAGCGGGAGCTAGTAAGCATTCCCACCCTGAACCGCAAATCGTTGTCTGGTATCCTTTCTTCCTCCCTAAACCCTACACACTAAACCCTAGGCCCTAAAAGCCCTTAACCCTAGACCCCTAAGCCCTAAATATCCGGAATCTCCGCTGATTGGCCTGCTCTACACCTCCTAAACCTGAGCTTGTTCTACAAATAGGGATTGGGTAGGGGTTATATGGGGTTGATATAGGGATGATGATGTAATGTTTTTTGAAGGATTATATCGCGTTTACATAGTTAGTACTTGTTCAAAATACCTGTCCCTGAAATGGCCGTAGGGTAGACTCTGTTGTTGGTTAGGATCTTCTTCCCGAAGGTCCCTCCTTCAAACAGCACCTGTAGAGCCACCCTCAACCTCTAAAACTGCCATAGCGCAAGCATGGTCACTTTTGCTGCCGTTCTCGCGTACAACTATTACCCTGCTTTCACACGTGCTTGGGGGAGAAAGGAAGTAAATATAGCTACTGCTTTGCTTAGAAGGTTCGACGCGGATTGCTACAGGGATCCACTCCCCTTAAGTATCCAAACCCCATAATACGTTCCCTTATCTTTACCAAGGCAAGGGAAGCTTAAGTACCAGCAGGTGCACTCCCCTACACTCCAAACCCTAAACGCTAAACCCTAAGCCCTGAGCCCTGAGCCCTAAACCCTGAACCCCAAACCCCTTAAATTGCACGCTGAAGCCTGTCAAACAAGCTTGCGCCTCGCTACTTGCATCATCCAGACGCTGTTGGAGACGCGAGGCATCGCGCTGAGCCTCTCGTGCTTTGGGCGATGTTTAGGGTTTGGCTCAGGATTCCCTTTCTGATGTCTGATTAGGGCATGGGGCTTAATTAGGGGATTGGGAAAAATGGACCCCTAGTATGGGCCCTTAACCCTGGGATCCTTATATACCTGCCATAAACCCCATATGTAACCTTTGAAGGCCACTGGAATCCCCTAAAAGGCCTAAGGGCCCATATTAGGGGCCCATACTTCTAGCCTTAGAGACTCAAGGTTCAAGGGCTTAGGGTTTAGGGACTAGGGCTTTAGGGTTTGGGGGTGTCAGGCTTTCAGGTCTATACGGGACTGAGTCTTTAAGGCCAGAAGGATGCCATGTACTCTCATGAGAAAAAATCAGACAACTTCAACTACTTATTGCTCTTCCCGAAACAATGACCAATGTGTATTTCAGAAGGATCCACCTATGAGCCCCATTGTATCGTTTGTGGATCCTGTTGTGAGACTACCCGAATCCATGTGGTAATTTCTAAAGATAGTGGGACCCCAATATAAACCCCTAAACACTATAATCCTTATGATGGGGCCCCCCAAAATGGTAACTCTAATTTTGGGCAACCCCAAACACACGATCCTAATCCGTATTTTTGGGAAAGCCCCATGTGTAAATCGAAGCCCGTCCTGGATGTGTGGGTATCGGCGGTTTAGGCAGCGCTTGCCCTTCCACCAGCAAGTTATACTCTTGCGGTGGCTTAAATCTGATGCGTTGTGCCTTACCTGCTGTTGAGCTTGCCCATTTACATGCATATCTACTCCTAGCCATTCCCATATGAGCTACAGTCTGAACTCCTTAAACGGGATTATGTAGGGGAAGATTATAAGGCTTATAAAGGGGGATACTGGGAGTCCAAACTATGTCGTTCCATGTTAGATTCGGCTGAATTTACACCCACTGTCGCCTTGTGCAGCTGCTCAGCGACCTCGCGCCGCTCCGCCTCCAGATTTTCGATCTTATCCTGCCAAGATAAAAGGGTTTAGGGTTTTTGGTTAAGTGTTGGGGATTGCTTGGGGGTGCCTGGGACCTAGTGTGACCAAGGTCTTGCTACGGTAGATACTAATACCACGGGGGATACTAATCATCTTCACGACCCTAAGTACCTTATACCTTGGGGTTTATGGTATCAATATAGTATACTAAGGTCATGCAGGATTGCTAATGTCAACAGTAAGTCCCATGCACCTGCAAGCAAGGTTTTGCGAGGTTCTGAGCATGACTCTAGGTCTGGGTATACAAGTTTGACTGCCAGAGTTCCCAGGATTCAGGTATAGAGGGTCACGCAGGATTCTGTCCATCAACGGTACCTTCCCTGGATCCCTGGTAAAACACAAATAGCCAGAGCTGCTTTCTGGGGATAAGGAAAGTAAACAGGAGCTGGAACCCCCTCTAGGTATGTATTATGAAACGCCCCAGGCTCCCAAACCTAAAACGCCTGAACACTAACAACCTACACTGCACACTCGTCGACTCGTATAGCGCCCATTCAAAACGACAGCAGTCTTTCCAGTACGACTTTCAGTCCTCATTGCTTACAGGTGAGAGTCAACCCCTACCCCTAAAACCTTTGGGACAATCGGAGGCTTTACCCTCTCCCTTAAACCCTAAAGCAGGACCTCTAGATGCCTAAAACCCTGAAACCCTGAATCCCCTAACCCAAGGAGCTCCAGCCCCGCATCCCGAAATCCCTACCCTGAGTTCCCCAAGAGTATGTAAAATAATGGCNNGCCCTTTATGGCTGTTATTATGGGGTCTAGGGCTATTATTTACATACTTTTGGGGTTTAGGTAGGAACCCTACATCCCCAACAAGCCTAATCGCCGAACCTCTACTCCTCGAACCTTTCAAACTTCAAACCCTCCAACGCCTGTGCTCCCTTCCAGTCACGGTCTGTGAGCTCGTATTCCAAGCAGCGGCGTTGCTTCCTTACTTGGAGATTCAGGGTACTTATTGCCCATTCAGAGGGATATTAAGGGTCCCTCTAAACGAGTTATAGGAATGCATATATATATATATGTATGTATAAAGAGATACATATACATATCACAGGGTTTAAGGCTTAGCCGCCAACTTCTAAGCGCGGGTTAATCCAATTGTTCCCCCCAAGTCCCCTTTTAATTGGTTTGCGGGTAGTTACTGGAGCCTGGGTAGGTATATTACGAAACATGAGTGTTAGTTCTGTTATAAGTGATAAGCCCGGTTATTACAACTTCAGCGTTTCCCTACCTGCTGTGGAGCTTACTTAGGGGCTTAGGGTTTAGGGAGTACTGGTCGCGGTTCATAGCTTTGGAGTTTCGAGATCAGGGTACAGCACTCTAGGGTAGCTAAGGCTTTGAAATTCAGTGTTTGGGGCTGATTTAGGGCTTAGGCCTTTTGATTAAGGCTTTGGGTGTACAGGAAAGGTTACCTAGCCAACTGCAAGATAGAGTCAAGAGATCTACGGCGGAAGATGCCAGACGGCGATTCTGGCCAAAAAGAACCCTGGAGTTTGAGGGTTTAGGGTTAGGCAACTCTGAACTTGGCTAGGAGAAAATGGCGGCATGGGTCCCCACAGTGGTATGTATGTAATGCTTTAGGGCTTAGGGTTTATAGAATCACTTCTAGTGGGCGCTACAGCCCATTCCTGCCATAATGACCACCAGCAGTCAAACCCCTAAATTGAAAACCTCACTTGAAACGAATCCCTCTTTAAGCCTCCACTGGCTTTCCTGATTGAGATCTTGTTAATTTCGACTCTTCAAGGGTTAAACAGTGTCCTTGAGTCCTATATTGGCTTCCCCTAAGCAAGTACATGTTACTACAAACTCTGGACATGACTAGCTGCACAAGGCACTCGAGCTAGTCTAAATTCCTAGCATCCCCCTTAACAACTCCTACAGTACTCCGCTATATAATCCCCCATATAACTCTTTGTAGGGAGTTAAGACTATATGGTAGTTTCGCAAACTAGGGGCACCCCAATATAGACCCCAAAATATTATACTCCTTATTATGGGGACCCCCGAAAAGGTACCGTAATGTTGGGAAACTCCCAGATAGCTCGCATGGCCCTACATGCTCGTCTCTCTACCCTAAACCCTAAATCCAAAACCCTAAACCCTAAACCCTATGCCCATGGGTTGGAGCCTTCAAAGGTGATCTGGCATCAACGTATAGTGCCCCTTCAGTAAGGCCCTTTAGGGTTTAGGGTTTAGGCTTAAGGCTTTAGGGAAAACCTAAACCCTGTAGTCCCCCTTAAGTAGATCGAATATGGGGTATATGGGGATCTTACTATAATATACCCAAAGCCATATTCTATCTACTCAAGGGGGACTATAAACTGGAATGATACTGTAGGGTCTCCTTGTTATCGTGACTCAGCTTAAGTTCCTTAACCAAAACCCAGCAAAGCATCTACTTACTGGTGTATACGGGGCAATGGGGGAGTAGATCCCTATTGGGCTTTGTAAGCTCTGTGGACTCAGGACGTGGATGTTGGGAGTCTGCAGTTTAGGGTTTCACCACCAGTGTTGCACTCCCTCGAACTACGAAGACGGGACCACACCAGCTTCCATGTTAGTTGCGCGAGGGTTTATACTGAGGATCTTGCTCCAGCTTCTGGAATTCAACGAGCTCCTTCTGCTCTTCCTGCGTTGCATCCACAAGCGATTTCCAAAAACTGCAGTTTCTTTTTTTGTGTGCTAGCCCCACGTTTTGAAAGTACCCTTGGAGCCACCTCAGCTTGGAAAGTTGTAGCCGCCTTTTGAGGGTATGGATCTTTGGACACTCAGGCTAAGAGTTGACTCTAAAGTCTGTTCATGCTCACGCTAAAGAGCCTCCTGCCAATATCACATATTACCCTTGTATTACCCGGATAGTATACCCCCTTCTTTAACCCTTTTATGATCTCTTACAACCCTTATAGAACTTCTTATTCCTCATACATCTCTCATTTGCAGAACTTCGTAGCCGGTTCTCAAAATCCAACGGTCGCGATCAGTATGAGCTGTAGTCTAAACTCCTGGTATCCCTCTTAACAAACCGTCCGGCACTCCGAGGAGTTTAGAATGGCACTCGGATTCATTCTTCCATCCAGGAATTATTCTACCCTACACTCTACACCTTAAACTTAGGTCATTCCCCGTTACAGTAACTGTTACCACAATGGGTTATAGGAGTTATAAGAACCCCCTTAATAAGGCCCCTTCAAGGACAGTTACTGGGAGGGGGAATGACCCAACCTTAAACCTTAAACCCCAAATCCTACTCAACATGTGGAGTGATCTGTCGCGTCTCAGCAGTCCCTGCCATCCCTAGGCTATTCTTTACGACCCTGCCGAAAATCTGATTGTTAGTGGTTTAGGGTTTAGGGTTTGGGGTTTAGGGTTCAGGGTTAGGAGTTACGGTTTAGGGTCAGAAGAGGCTATCCGCAAAAAAAACACATCGCCCAAAAAAGCTGAGACTTCGGGTGGGTGGAAATGGTTGAGGGGTCTGTGATATATATATATGTATACATATAGGATTATGAAAGGATTATGTAGGACAATTAGGAACTCTATAGTAATCATATAGGGTTTCGAGAAGGGTTTCATGATATTCTCCCAAGCAATGAAGCATCAGATGAAAAAAGACCATGGAAAGTGAAACGGAAACATGGGGCATATAACATTGTGATTGGGCGTTCCATAAGTTAGGCGTCCTTGTTTGGAGGTGCCAAATGGAACGTAAGGGCTACGGCTACGGGGTAACAACATCTGCTTAAGCTTCGTCCAAGGATGCTTGAATAAATCAATGCCCGCTTATCATCTCGCCTTCAAAGACTAGATGCCGATGGAGAATCCCAACCCCCAACTTGGCCGCAAACCCTAAAATCCTAAACTCCTGCACCATCAATCCTAAACCCTAAACCCTAAACCCTACACCCGTACACCCAAACACCCCAAACCCGAAACTCCAAAACCCTCAACCCAAAACCCTTCTCTTAAACCCCAAGCCCTTAAACCCTAGGCCGTACATTCGCACCTCGAGACTTCGGATGCGGCTTGCTACGGCCTTCCGGAAAGAATCTCATGGATGCTCCTAACCACCCCCCCCCCCTCCATATTGGGGTTTGGGGCTGCCTCCTACCACATATGAGCTATAGTCTAAACTGCGAGCATCCCCCTTAATAACCCCTATAGTAATCCTGTATATAATCTCCTATAAAATCCCCCCTAAGGAGTTTAGGCTTGTGCTCATATAATACTACCCCCAAGGCTCACCCTTCACTAAGCTGATCCAGCGGATTGAAAAGGATTATATGCTGTTTTGCGATGAAAGATCTTGAGCTAAACTTCCAGTGTAGGGAAACTACGTTCTTTTCTTCATATGAGCTGCGATCAATATTTCGTACATAGCTTGATGGACATCAGTTCTTTTTTAGGTACTATATTATGGACTATACAAAACTGCAAGAGGGACCCCTATTTCCACTGCTGAGGGCCCCTTCTTGGCAGTAGCTGATATATATATATATGTATGTATATATATATATGTATATATATATATCCCTTTAAAACCCTACATAATCCCCGCTTCGATTTCATTTTCCATTTTGTCCATTTGATTCCCCATTACTGAGGGTAACGTGGGTAAGTTAGCTTTCTTTCCCTAAACCCTAAAGGGGTACCTTGGCAGGCAGTCTTGGTGGGGGGGAGTGGGGGGAACCTGAACCTATAAGAGCTAGAGTCTAAACTCCTTATATCCCCCGTAATAACCCCTCTACTACAGAAAGTTCAGGGTTTAATGTTTAGGGTCTAAACTCCTAGTATCCCTCGTAATAACCGTTTTGATACTCCCCTATATACTCCCCTAAATAACCCTCGTTCAGAAGTGTAGGCGATAGCTCAGAAGGTAGGTGCTGAGTTTGGTAGTTGCTGGAACCCATCCCAGGGGTGCCTACAAGGATTGTATGCGCGATCTGATAAGGATTATAGGTTTAGGGTTTAGGGTTTATGTACAGAAATGTTTAGGCATCACAAATCCCTAAACCCTAAACCCCAAATGGGTTTGTGGATACTTGCTGCTAGAAATAAAAAAAGTTGCACAGGGACCCAAATTGGACATTATTCAGGCTTTACCAAGGCAGGTAGGGCCACGCCACTCCAGCTTCAATCCTAGGGTTGCAAACCTGGGAATTCCGCCACGAGCGGAAAAGGTTTTGGACACAGGGTGTGGGATTAGGCCCTAAGGTAAACTGCAGACTTGAGCCCTACAGCCTGAACTACAACGCTACACCCTGAAACTCTGCACCAATGATGGAACCGTGAAGTCAGGCTTTCACGTTGTTGTTTTTCAAGCGATCAAAGGTCTGCACGACTCACAGCACCCGCACTTGGAAGGACTGGGATACTTGAACCTACTTGCAACTGGAGCTATACCCCAAGCATAAGTCATACAAATCTGGGTAAAGCATTCAAATATTCAAGACAAACCATGACAACGGAGCTTCAAAAAACAAAATATTAGGTATGGCTACAATTGGGTTATAGTTACGCGGATAAACAGGTTATAGGTCGCCTGCCCCTCCAAGTAGCATCAGGCGAACAGGCGTGGGAAACTGGAGTGCTGCAATCTTGTGCTTTCACAAGCTAAGGTTTAGAATGTGGGTTCTGGGCTTTAGGGTGCAGTCTTATAGCCTGAGGCCTGAGGGTTCAAGGTTTGGGGTTTTGGTTTAGTGAGATTTAGCATTCGCGTTTGCGGATGGGGCTTGTTTGACGTACAGCCATCGCTCACAAAACTCTAATATTATCTGTACGCATAAACATGCACTGTAGGAGAAACCCGGACCAAAGAGCGAGTGTTCTCCTACATACAAAACCTTCCATGAACACAAAAACGCGACTATGGACACGCTTGTGGCGAAGGGTATTCGAATTCAAAGAACAGGTCGATCCCGTTGACCGTATCATTCCGCTTGAAACTCCGTACTCACCGCAGGTCCTAATTTGGGGAATCTACGAAGCTCAGCGCCTAAACCCCAAAGCCATAAGCGCTAGGCTTGAAACATTGGACCACAACCAGGTGGTTTCCACCAGTCAGGGGTCCTCTTGGCGTGCCCGATATATATATATATACACACATGATGTTTATACAGTTTGTATGCACAGATACATGTAAATAACATATGCGGCAGGGGTTACAGCATCTCCGCGGGTATACAGAAGGTATACAGGGGAGGAGGCATGTAAATGACTCACACCCTGACACCTCCTAGTACTAGCAGCAGCACTCCAGGTAACGAGAAAACTGACAGGTCCAAGCAACCAGCCAGCCCCTCAAGATGAGGGATGAGGGTTTCACGGTTTAGGGTTTGGGGTTTGGGGCTTACGGTTTCGGGTTAGGGTTTGGGGTTTACTGTTGGGGGGGGGGGGGTCGAGTGTTTGCGTTTTAGGGTTCAAAGTTTGGGGTTTTGCTTCATGAAGGGGCCCTGAACAATGCTTGACACCTTGCATCTTCCTGGCAGCAAGTGCCGATAAAGCAAAAAAGGCTCGTATTGACCAGAAAGGGCTTAAGGTTTAGGGTTTAGGGTTTAGGGCTTAGCTTGCAGGTGGTGTTTAGTGAACGCAGGAGTCGACCCTCACAGCAGTCCCATGTAATGCCGATAAGGCCCATTCCCTTGAGCCCCAAACCCTAAACCCTCCCTCCTAGCCAGTAAGCTTTGTCGCAACAACTGAAGCCTTGATCCCTGAACCCTAAACCCTAAACCCTGAACCCTAAACCCTAAACCCTAAACTCCCACTGCACCTAAGCTCTAATGTCAACCCTGGACTCGTGATTCTTAAATCTCCTCACCTCGTTGAAATTTTTAAAGGTCCCTAAAGGTGTCCTATTTGAAGAAACTCCCGTATGATCTATAGTCTGAACTCCTGAATAGGGGGGTTATATAGCAGATCATAAAGGGGAGTGTGGGTTAGCGAGGAGGATACACGGAGCTTAGACTCTAAACCCTAAACCCTACTAAACCCAAGGAGGATGCTAGGAGTTTAGACTATAGCTCATAGAGACTCTTATAAATCCGGGGCTGAACCCTGAATGAGTTGGGTTATGATTACCTTAACCCTAAACCCTAATCCCTAAACCCTAATCCCTAAGCCCTAAACCCTAAGCCCTAAATCCTAAACCCAAAACCCTCAGCAGCACTCAGATCTGCTCAGTGAGCTCTTGGCTGCTCTCATCCGAGGATGCGCAGAAAGACCTCAGAATGGCTTGGGGCTTTCCCAAGTTGCCCTAAACTTGTTGTGTTAAGGTTTAGGGTTTAGGCTTTAGGGCTCAGGTTTTTGGGGTTTAGGGTTTAGGGGTTCGGGAGTTTCTTGAAAAGTGGAGCGCGCTAGGGACCCCAAGGGACGTATGGGGATCATAGCTGGATTATGGAGGGCCCTTCTTCGGGAGCGTGTAGGGATTATTTTGAGAAATGCCCAGTCGCGTTTGACCTGACCTTTTGTTGAACTATACAAGGATTGCCAGGGTCAGTTTTGGGAGGGCTTCAGAGCAAGAACTTAAGGTTTGGGACATAAAGTGCAGAGTGAGGTGAATTTGAGGCTGTAACAGTGCAGCAAAACGAAACCCTAAACCCCAAAATCCAACATGCCCTTAGCCACTTATGTCCAGGAACTAAAGCCGAACACTTCCAGAAGCCCAGAACTCTGAACCCCCCTAGCTGAATTTGAGTTGTACCAATCTAAGACTGAATCAAATCCTAAGCATCTCCCACCCTGAAAGGATTTAGGGGATTTAGGAGTTTAGGGTTTACGGTTTAGGGGAATCCCTTTCCTGAACCACGACAACCCTCTAACCCGACTGAAAAGCCCTTAACCCAACACCCCAAACCTGCAACCGAAACCCCAATAACTCTCGTTGACAATCGTTCCGCGTCGACTAGTTGTCCCCTGGCCGTCGAGAATCTGACACACAGTATTAGAGGACAACTCGTCATACAGTAGTCCCTGAACCCTAAACCTAAACCCTATGCTTGAGAAAACCTTGAAGTTAACAAGCACTGCCAACTGAAGCCAACAAAAACTGTACCTGGACCTCCAAACGGTTTTGGATTTTGGGCCTTTAAACTACGAATAAAGGGTATGGGTACGAAACCGAAAGAGTTGCTAGGATGTACCCCTATGGCGGGTCTCGGATTTAAATGGGTTAGGGTTTAGGGTTGGGGGGTCATAAAGCTCCCGAAGTCACCCTGAAACGCGTGCAAGCCAACTCCCCTGGAGGGTTTGGCGTATAGAGTTTAGGGTGTACGGTTGAAGGTTTAGGATTTAGGATATAGGGTTGAGGGCTTAAGGTTCTTTAAGAACTGAAAAATTCCACCGACCCTCAAGCGAAAGTTGCGATCGTTCAACCTAAACCCCCGGTTCTGAGCTCCTTTACCCCCCCACAACATCTAAAAGAAAAAATGACCCCTCCCGCAATTCAAAGCAAAAAGTAGCGCACACAATCAAACCAAAATTAAGAAGAACCTTGCAACCCTCTTCCTGCCCTAGACCCTGAACCCTACACCCTAACCCTGAACCCGAAATAGTAGTTTCCATCTTATTTTCCGTTATCCCCATACGGTTGATGGATGAAATCTTGCACCACTTAGGGGCCCCAAACTACCGTAATTCCTAGGACTTTAGGGACTCAGGTGGTGCAAGATTTCCTCCATCAACAGTATTACCCCAATATTACCCCTAAACCTCCTTCCTGCCACAATCCCTTTTGACGCATGAGAAAGGCACCTCCTCCTTCGCCCCAGCAGAGCACAAAGGAGGAGACCAAGAGCAAAGGCCAGAACTCCTGAACGGCTCAGGGTTGAGGGTTTAGGGTTTAGGATTTTTTAGGGCTTGGGTTTTTTGGGGTTTAGGGTTTAGGCTTTTTTGGGTTTAGGGTTTAGGCCCCTAGACTTTAGGGTTTAGGGTCCGGACTTTGTTGGCTTCAATTCGATGCTTGCAGGCTTTTAGAACTTAAGCCTGCCCAAACTTCGGAAAGGTAGCCCAGGCATCGCATGTCTTGAAAAAGCAACCTGTCAAAGCCCAGCTGTATGAAGTATGGTCTCTATTGGTGGGCGATATGGGAATACAAGGGATACTGTTGATGGAGGGAATCGAATCTTGCACCACCTTAAGTCCCTAAAGTCCGAATTACAGTAGTTTAGGGCCTCTAGGTGGTGCAAGATTTCATCCATCAACAGTATGATATGGGGATATCTAGGGACATTACCACCCCGAACAATGTAGAATCAAATGGGAAGATAATGAGGAGACATTAGAGCACTCAACTTGAATCGAAACTTGAGATGTGAGTGTTACCCTAAGGGTCCAAGGACCCAAATAATCGGGTTTTAGGGCCCAAATACCATACTGTTAATGGTATCTGGGCCCTAAACCCCTATTATTTGGGTCCTTGGACCCTTAGGGTTAGAGAGCTGATGATCTAGCGTTGAAATTTAGGTCTAAACGCTGCAGACACATGCAAAGGATGGTGGACATGAGCGCCAAAGACTGAATCTCAATTTGCCGCGAGAAGCCCTAAACACAAAAACCTAACACAAAATCCCTAAATCCTAAACCCCAACCCCAAACCCTAACCCAGTACCCAAACCCCTAGATCCTAAGCCTGCTCCCTGGACCCCAAACCCCAAATCCTGAAGCAATTGAGCAGACGCGCCTGTAAGCAGGAAGGCCCACCAGGTCCTAGCTGCAAGACAACACTCCAAAATCAGTAGTAAGCACGTGCAGAACGTGCAAAAGAAGCAGGAGTAGAAGTCACGGGCGTTGTGGCTTTCGTAGTGATTCCTGAAAATAAATTCATCTATCAATTGTGAAGGAAGCAGGGGTCATGAAGGCTGGCACGGTTTAGGGCTTTGGGTTTCAGACTCCTACAAGATGTGAGCTATAGTCTAAAGTCCTAGTATCCCCTTTATAAACCCCAGGACAATCCCCCATACAATCCCCTCTATACCCTCCTTGAGGAGTTTAGACTATAGCTCATTTCAGACTGCGGCAGGCTCCGACTTAGTTCCCTGCTCCAGAACGGCAATAATAGTAAGATGGCGGCCTCACCCATCAAAAGCTCGTGAAGAAGCTGACCCCTGAGAACAGAAACGCTAAATCCTAAAGCCTAGCTTCTACATCCCAAAGCCCTAACTTAAGCTACGCTCCAAACCCTGAATCCTAAACCCTGTATCCGGAGCCTGGAGCCACTATATCCTCCCCACACCCTATAACCCTATATGGTGGTTCCGCAGAATCAGAAAAAGGGGTGCCCTAAGCGACCCCCGGGGTACATGGGGTTTCCCAAAATTCGAGGTACCGTTTTGGGAGTGCCAATAGGAAGGACTGTAGTATTCTAGGGTTCATATTGGGTTGCCCCTATTTTGGGAAACTACCATATAGGGATCATAAAGCGATTATGACGGCCCATAGTTGGCGCTAAACAGGGATCATTTTGAGAAATGTCTAAATCCTGAGCCCCTAAACTCTAAACCCTAAACCCTCTAAGCTCCCTTGATCGTGGTTTTCATTTTCGTTTCCATTCCTTCACCCTAAACCCTAAACCCTAAACCCAACAAACCAAAGCTGCAAGCCCAGGCGCGATGCGGACGGCGAGCCTGAAGGGGCTGCGCCGCGGTGCGCAAAGTCTTTGAGGCCTGCAGGTGACGGTTTAGGGTTTAGGGTTTAGGGTTTTAGGGGTGTAGGGGTTTAAGGGTTTAGGGGTTTAGGGTTTAGGGTTTAACTTTGGGTTTAAGGTGTAGGGTTAAGGGTTTAGGGTTCAGGTTTTCGGGTTTCGGGTTTAGGGTTTGAGGCTTAGGACCTAGGGTGTCGGGCGGAAAACTTGGCGTTTGGGGGGGGCCGCCCTTTACCCCTGAGCCCGTTTCGGGTTTACGGGCGTAGCGGCAGAGCAACGGCCCAAGAGTTGGAACATTACGGGGTTGCTGTTAAGGAACTTCATCTAAATTGCTATATTGAGGCAACCATAGTAATCTCTAAAAATGCATACCCTAAACCCTAAACCCCAAAAACCCTAAACCCTGAACCCCAAAACCCAAAAACCCTAAACCCTAAACCCCATTATGGTAGCTTATTTTAAAATTCCTTAACAGCAAGCTGGCTTGTTCGGCAGGGTTGCTGTTAGGGAACTTTCAGTTGCCTAGAAGAGGGTGCCCAGTCGCAAATGCCATATTGCCATCCTTAGCCTTAGCCCACGGTATCATGGGAAGGCAAAAAGATCCCTTTTTCCACAAACATAAGGAATCCACGGTTTAGGGTTTAGGGTTTAAGGTTTAGGGATTTTGGGTTTAGGGTTTAGGGTTTAGGATTTAGGGTTTAGGGTTTAGGGCCCATGTGTATGCCTTGCCCTAAATCGCCCCAAGCCTGGCACGTGTGTCAGTGGTTTGGAAACGAGGTCTAGCCTCCGAGCTTTAGAGGCTTGAAGTAAGGTTTAGGTTTTTAGGGTTTAGGGTCTCAACCCTGTACCACTCTAGGCACCGAAGGGGATTGTAGGATGGATGTTTTTGCTTCAAGTTTGGCGCTAGGGGTTATGTTTCGGGTTTCAAGGGGGTAGGCTGAGGACCTCAGATACCCTAAGCCCTAAACCACCAGGATTGCTACAAGGCTTCGGCTGACATTCTCCCTTTATTGATGTGGGCAAGTTGCTTCCGCTCTTGCAACTCACTGCTGCTACGCGCTTTAGGGTTTAGGGTGTATGGCTTAGGGCTTCCCCGCCAAAAAAATGCAGCACTCAAAGCTGACCCTAGAGCCTGAAACCGTAAATTCCGGACCACAGACCCTAGACCCTAAACGCGAAACACAAGAGGAACCACTCAATTTTCCGAACCGTCAAATTATTTGCGTCAGGGGATCCTAGAGGCAGCCACAATCCCTCAGAACACTAAGTTCTGCTAAGGACTCAGCGTTTCGCAGGCATGCGGCTACATCTCCAGATGTGAACCCTAAACCCTAGCTGATTGGGCTTCGAAGATGTCCAACACGCAGGCGGATCTTAGAATATGTCCTCAACAAAATGTCGGTTGCTGTTAAGAAACTTAAACGAAGTTACTATAATGAGGAACCCTATTATGTACGGTACCCATAATATGTCCTTAGCAGCTCAACGGCAATCCAGTCAAGATGTGAGACAAGATCAATGATTCCAAGACGCCCGCGACATGATTTCGAAAACCTGAGCCCTTCTAGCAGGGTCAGGGGGCCTTTGTAACTACCATACTACGTACTCATAATCACTGTAAACTATAGAGGAAGACCAGCTATCCCTGGCATGAGCCTACTCACTAAGTCCCCTGACCCTCCAAGTAGTCTGTCAATTAGGTAACGTATTGCGAAAGACTAGTGTACATCCATCCAAACAGCAAAACTAAAGTATAAAAAGTTGCTGTTGACTCTTGACAACTCGGTTTTTCCCTAGCAGCCCTCAACCGTGTAAACTTCTGTATGATCCCAGCCTAAATGGCCCCCTTTTTTCCTCTTGATTCGCCATTATTGGTAAAGATGACCCTAAACCCTAAACCCTAAACCCCATTGGTAAAGATGAAGCCCCAGTCCACAAAGTCTGCCCCAGTCCTGGAATTCCGATGCACTCTTCCCGCAGACTAGAGAGCACGACACTTCGAAAGGCTTCCTTGGCTCTGACACATGGCTTCTACCCTCCCCGAACTAAGATGGAAGCCAAAATGAGGCCCTACGAAGACTACTGTCATGGTAACATGCGCCTGTATGGGTTTCCAGGCTAGTTTGGAACAGGGTAGGTGTTTTTGTATGGACGGGCTTGGCTCAAGGCTCATTATGGTTCGTAGTTTGCAAATTCCGACTGATGGGTTTACTAGTCAATGGGCTGTGGTAACACTAAATAAGGAACCCATGATTGTCACGGTTAGCTTACCAGGTGTTAGTATGATCCCTATACAATCCCTATATAATATTCCCATATTTCTACTAAGCACCAGTGAGTTATAAGGCCTCTCTTGTGAGGGGCCGCGGTTGCCACACTACACTTACTATTCGCGGAATGCCAGTTCATCACTGGGCCTGATGATTACGCCAACACCTAGCAAAAGTTCTGAGGCCCTCAAAGCCTTTACTGGGTTGCTGTTAAGGAACTTAAATTAAGTTACTATATTGGGGAAACCCTATTATTTACTATATATACCCATTATGGTAACTTAATTTAAGTTTCTTAAATCCCTATATT
>CAJNIZ010041112.1:309180-320337 GCA_905231905.1 Symbiodinium pilosum
CCTTAAACTCCTACTAAACCCCTACACCCTTAAACCCCTAAAACCTTAATCCCCCCTAAACCCCTACACCCTTCAACCCCTAAACCCCTAAACCCTTGGGTGCCAAGATGCCATCCACAGACAAGTTGCCGATGCCAGCCATGATCTGCTGGGGCCTTGTACGACCCTCCGTCAGGTGGCTCGCAGCGAGCGGTGCGGGGAGAACGTGCACTGCTTTCGGGAGAAAGGGGTTTAGGGTTTAAGGTTTAGGGTTTAGGGTTTAGGGTTTACAAAAAATGGCTGCACAGATCATTTGCATAAGACTTATGGGGAATTATCCGAAGATTCTCCTCATCACGGCGCATACGATGGGCGATGATACTGACAATCTGAAGGAAGATCCTCAATCTGGAGGCTGATCCAAGAAGAAAAGTGTCATGTTCAAGGATGGCACACTTTTCGTATCCGCAGTCGGGCCTCCTACTTGACTTTGGATTTCGGGTCATACACTGGGCATTTCCCTACCTTGTTCGCAGGTCATCCGCCGCCCAACTAAAAGCAACTTTCACAGTGAGCAAAATGTCACGGAGAAGACGGCGGCAATTTTCTACAGGAGATTGTTGGCGTTGGGTTCCAGGTCAAGGGGCTGGGGTATATATATATATATATAGTCCCCCTTAAGTAGATAGAATATGGGGTATATGAGGTTCTTATTACAATATACCCAATTCCATATTCCACCTGCTTACGCGGGACTATAGGTTTGAGGGTTTCTGATTCTTGGGGCGTAGCCTTTAAGCATGGGGCCAACCGTGCAGAATTCCGAGCCATGACATGATACCGATAAAATTCGAAACTTGAGGCTGGTGTCAATTTTTCTGGGGCGGTTTAGGGTTTAGGGTTCAGGGTTTAGGGAGGGGAATAGCATACCAGTGGATGAGAGGCGACATTTAGGGTTTAGGGTTTGGCGCCTAGGGCTTGGAAATCTTGAAGCCTACTCTTGATACTGTGAGCCCTCAGTGACTTCGGCATACCATAACCCCCAATGTATAGGATACTTAGTTGCACGCAGGATGTCATGCAGGATTTTGTCTGATGTAAATCATAAGCAGGCACATTGCGGCACACTAGCGCGTCATGACTGATCCCTTACCCTTATTATACGACACCCACATGGTCACATGGGTATTTCCCTAAATTCAGTACAATACAGTTCCTCATAGCGCGATTCCTGTGATGATACGGGTCCTTACATAAACTTCCCCCATTTCGGCCAAGTGCCACGTACCTCAACACATGCCCACGAAATTTGCGCTATACATTAGGGAAACATGCCTTATTGCGGAGGTAGGGGTTGACGTCAAGCTAAGCCCCTCGGCTTAGGGTAAACCGAAAGCCCTGAAAACTCTGGTTTGCAGAAGATCTGAAACATCGAGTGTTGGATTTGGGCTCAGCGCTTGCAGGCAGGAAGTGTTCAGTTCAGAACTTACCGTCTTCCTAAACCCTAACCCTAAAGAACCTGGAGAGGAGACCGTTAAAGACTATTGTCCTCATTTATTAGGGGCTCGTATGATGGTTGGAAGACGTTTTGCGCCACTGAATTACTGAATAGTCGAAAAACACCACAACTACCACCATTGGTGCCATATGGTGGAAGTTTTCCTCCATCCACAGGACAAGAGAATGAGTGTGTAGGTTTTAGGGTACAATAAGCGCAAAAACTTGATGGTTGATCGGTAGGTGATAAGGAATGAGAGAAAATGGAAACAACTACATGATTTCATGGGTTTAAGTAGCACCCCCCTCTGTACTACCCCGCCTAGGGTCCCCCCTTATTTAAGGTTATTTGAAGATAACTAGGCTTACTTAAAGTTAATTAAGGGGGCAACCTCGGGGGGTAGTATAGAGGGGGGTACTACTTGAACCCATGATGATTGGGGAACACACTCAGGTGGGCAGTTCCCGAAATGGGGACGCGTAGTGCATGGTTCAGTATGGTAATCCCTGCACCCCTATCAACACCCCCGCCTTAGGTTCCTCTGAGCCCTAGACCCTAAACCTTTAAAACGTGTGGCTTTCGTTCTTTGGGGTCCTTAAAGGCTAGTTAATTGGAAACTGTAGCGCGCGGGGATATGTAGCCGAAGAGGTACGGGAACCCTTGCGATAGGGATAATGGAAAAGAAAATAGAGACTACTATGCTATGATAGGGGATATATCGGGATTATATAGTCGAACGTTTGATCACCTGATGCCCACTATAACCTCTACAGGGATCAGGTGATATCTCAAGGAGATCTATGCAAGTGGTAGCAGTAAGACACACAACAGAAGTACAATAAGATGATATTCCTTATACAAGGTTCTATACCCCCAAAGGAGGATATACTCTTACTCTATATTGGGTACCATAGTATCCCCAAACAAAATACTGCTCAGGTCAAAATCAAGGCAAGAATGTCGACAGTTGTCATGTTACTTTAGGAGGACCCGGCACCCTGTAACCTATTATCCCCTATAGTCACTACTACTAGGTGGGGGGGGTCCACCTAAATGCTACTACCCTAAACCCTCCAAACATAAGCTGCACAGCCTCGATGATCTCGTCTGTCTTTTTCCGTCGGACAGCTGTCTCCTGAACACGGTTTAAGGTTTACTTGAAGTTTCATGGGATTTTGTAACTACTTACAGCTGGAGTTGTAACTTCGGATAACCTGTATAAAGCCAGTTAGGGAAAGAGCAACATGCGAATGAATATGAAATACCTAGACATCTAAAGCCTATAGATGCGCTGTAAAATTGGCTTCTAGGGGATAGAGATGTTGCATCTTGTTTGAAGCTGGGCATTCTCGTTCTCAGTTGGGTTAGAAGCTCGATAAAAAATTACTAAGTCGAATGATCCTGCTGAAGCCCTAAACCCTAAACCCTAAAAGTAAGGTCCTTAGGGTCATCAACCCAAGTTCGCCAGCTTCTTAGATAGCCTTTGTTACCCTGCATGACCGGGGGTTGGGGTTCAGGGCTTGTAAACCCAAACCATAGGACTTGCAGTGGTAGAATATGTGGAGGGTCATGAAGTCCCTAAACCCTACACCCTTGCAGCCCCTGCAGAATGCTTAGATGGGGTTCCTCTAAATGTTCCCTCCAAAACCCCGGTTCCCTAAAGGCCCTGCGGTCTGAGAAACCCCTGTATTTCTAAGCCCTGAACCGCAAACCCTCATCCTCCAACCCCAGATTCCTAACCCAAACCCCAGATTCCTAAACCCTAAACCCCAGATTCCTGACCCGCAAACCCCGGATTCCTAAACCCTAAACCCCGTCCCCAAACCCAGATTCCCAACTCTTAGCCCAGCTTAGGGTTTGACAAGCCTAGAAGTGTTTTTGAGACATGAAAAGTGGTTCCGCAACCCCCCGCCCCAAGCAAGAAGAACCAACGGTTGAATAGCTAAAGGTATAGGGGTTCAGCGCGCAATTAGTAATTTGGTCTAGGGTTTTGACCCAGTTAAAGGAAGTACTTACTATAGCCCATGAACCCTAACCCCTAAAACCCCGACCCTAAACCTCAAATCCTAAACCCCGAACCTCCAAGTAGACTTTCTGGCTCTTAGTAGGGAATAAGGGAATATGACCCTATAGAATCCCTATATAGTCTATTCCCATATTCCCTATGGAGCTCCAGTAAGTATAGGACCTGCCCTAAACCTTAAACCCTAAACCCTAAACCCTAACCCTAAACCCTAAACCCTAAACTCGGGCCTGCAAAAGCTTGACCGACTCTTCCCGGCGCTCATCGTAGACACTGGCGCCGGAGATCTCCTCAAATGGCTTTCACTTGGAGGTTCATCTTGTAATTTCATGGTTCATCGTATATGATTTAGGGTAGAGGTTTACCGATTAAGGTATAGACTTTAGAGATTACTGGTCTAAAGATAAGCCGATTCGAGGCTGTTTCTGCACAAGCCTCCGTTGAAGGTGAGGTCGGGAGAAGAAGCCCAGTTCATGAGACCTGGTGATATTCAGTAACTACTCCTGTTTGGATACATATATACACACTGATATGTAGGCATGTCAGGGGATTTTATGCCTAGAGTTGTGAACCCAGTTATATGTAGTTGCTGGGGCACATAAGCCTCAACCCTCGAATTGGAGTTTCGGCTTCGTTCTAGGGGTTTAGGGTTTGGGGGTTCGGGTTTAGGGTTTAGGTTCTAGGGTTTAGGGTTAAGGGTTTGGGGGTTTGGGGAAATCCCAAGATGGCATGATGTCAACATGAAACATCTGGAAGAAAGGCGTCTTCTGCTTAGTGAAGGAAGCATGGATTGGTGCATGTACCCTAAACCCTCAACCCTGAACCCTTAACCCTAGACTCTAAACCCTGAACCCGCAACCCACAACCCTGAAGCCTACACCCTAGACCCTAAACCCTGAACTCTAAAGCCTAAACCCTCAACCCTGAACCCATTCACCAGTCGGGCCATGCATCTCCTAAACTGAAAACCCTAGACCCTCAACCCTAAGTCCTAAACCACTAAACCTTAAACCCTAAACCCTCAACCCTAAGCCTTAAGCCACTGAACCTTAAACCCCTAAACCCTCAACCCTAAGCCTGAAACCACCAAACCTTAAACATGAAACCCTCAACTCTCATGAATTTGTAATGTTCAGCTCGTGGGTTCGGGTTTAAGGCTTAACATTTGAGGCCTTGGGCATAGCCTGATGCAGGGAAACCTCGAATCTCCCAAGTTTAGAGTTTAGGATTATTCACTGCGCTTCTTTCAAGTTTAGGGTTTTTATGTGAGCCATAATCTAGTATTTCCCTTAGTAACCCCCTAGTAATCCACTACATCATCCCCTTCATAACCCCCTCTTAGCGCGTTTAGACTATGGCTTATTTAGAGCTTAGGGTTTGGGATACACAGGCCCTAGTTTTGAAAGGGTGTCTTCTGCCACCCGGTGCCTACCTTGCTCATTCCAGGCCCCAAACCCTAAGGGAGGAATCTCCCACTCTCAAACACGGTCTAGGGTTTAGGGTTTAGGGTTTAGGGTTTAGGGTTTAGGGTAAATCCCTGACCCTAAACCCCAAATCCTAAACAACTTCTGAGTCCTATACCCTCAAACCATTGAACACTAAACCTCGTGTACTGCCCGCACACATTAACAGTCTATACTAAAAGTACTATGAAGGGCTATGTATAGCTATATTATACTTTTTATCCAGATGTTAAAGGGTGGGGGCAATACCCAAACAAAACCTGCGTCAGCTGTGCAACACGTTTGATAGCCATGACGTGACAGCGGGTCATAGGGTTTAGGGTTTAGGGTTGCACTAATTAAGGTGATATTCTTGTAAAGACAAAAACACTTCTTTGTAATGAACAAGAAAACTAGAATCTTTCTCTATACTGAGGGGGCTGACTATCGTATCCCCATTTGCATACTGTTGATATAACACTTAAGTTATAGCGCACATGCTCAGGTTGTCAACCCTCATCCCGCGCAGATCCTCCACAGACTCCCTGAGCCCATACCCAAGACCCTTGAGCCCGAACGTCAAAGCCTAAACCTTAGTCCTGATAACCTATACGCCGTAAACCGCAGCCCTAATCCCTGTAAACCTTGAATGCCAAGCGCCAAACAAAGCAGCTTCCAATTTCATCATCCACTTGATTTTCCATTTGACTCTCCAGTATTGGGTGACCTATACCCTAAACCCTGAACCCTAAGTCCTAAGCCCTAGACCCTAAATCCTAAACCCTGCATCTCCTTGAGAAGCTCTAGTCGTCGTCTGTCATCCATCAATGTCAACTCAGCGACCTTCACTTTGGCTTTGGGATCAAGAGCTCAGGGCTCAGGGATCAGGATGCCGGGTTAGGTTTAGGGTTTAGGGCTTAAGGTTTAGAGTTTAGGGTTTAGGGATCAGGTGTGGAAAGTAAGTGTCTCAGGGCTGAAGTTTTAGTCCAAGGCTTGGGGTGCAATTTGGGGCGTTGGGTTCGGGGGTTTCAGGTTTCGGGTGGTTTTGGTGGCTGAGCCATGTAAGCTTACGTGTATGCTTCTCATAAACTACTGCAACTAGGAGCAACATATCATCTTACTCGGTGCTGATGACTAGAATAATCCTACTCAAAAACGATTACTCACTTGGGTCCAGGGTTCCAGCTCTATCTGTGCCTCCCAAATACCCATAATAACAGCCTATATACCCATGACTTCAAGGTTAAAGGCGATGATTATGGGTATCTTGGAGGTGCAGGTCTAGGGCTTGGGGGCTCAGAGATCTTAGGGTTTAGGGCTTAAGGGGGTTGCAAGTCGAAGATGCAGGGTCGAGAAGAGAGGGAAGAGAGGGGTTCATGAAAGGCCCCTACTCATGCAAGCGGTCCCCCAAACCCTCAACTGCTTCTTGAAGCCTAGGCCCGTGCTATTTCAGGCGAACACTCACCAATATCATGCTGAGCTCTATCTAAAACGGGTAACATTAGTGAAAGTTGAGGGGCTTCGACCTATGAGGTCTCTAAAATCGAGCTCGTTAAAGAGCCAAGACATCACCCAGTGGCAGACAGTGCAAATTGCTTCCAAGGAAGAAAAAGGAGCGCCGTATCCGATGCTACTGGGATACTTGGAAGCTCATGGGACTTAGTAACTACTTATGACTGGGCTTATAACCCTAATTATAATCCCCCTAAATAGCCTTATAGGGGTTACCCCGATTATTATAAGGAGGGTTATAATCCCAGTTATAGGCAGTTACTAAGTCCCATGGGCCTCCAAGTAGGCCGAGGCCAAGTTCCAAAACCCCAGGCATGTACGGTGGATACTAAAAATCCTGCATGACCCTAAGTACCCTATACCTTGGAAATTATGGTACTATAGTATACTAAGGTCATGCAGGATGTTTTCAGTATCAACAGTAAGGTTCCATAAGGGCATGGAGAAGAAACTTTAACCTACTGAAATATGGGAGTTTACCATAGTTGAGGGTACTTTTTTCGGGGTCCACATAATAAGGGTTATAGCACTTGTCATAGGGATCCCACTCCCCAAGCCTCCCTAAACCCTACATATCCCTATAACATTCCTATATAACCCCTACATCCCCTTTAAAGGTATCCCGAATTCTTGAAAAATACCTTAAGCAGCACTACGTGATTTGGCTCGGGGCTTCTGAAGCCTGAGGCTTTACAAAGCTCAGCCTCAAATCTAGGAGGTTCTCCTAAACTCGGTTTAGGGTTTACATGGTCATGAAGAAAGACCCAAGAGATCCCTTTCAATCCTCCCTAAAGGCACCGCCTTCTGAGAAGTCCTCACATAAAAAGCTTGAGACAAGTCATGGCTCTTCTTTCGGGGTGTCTGATTTTTTGTGGTGCCTCTTGGGTTTGGTGTTGTTTTTTGGAAACAGATTGTGACGTTGTTGAGCATTTGGGGTTCAGGACCCAGGTTTAAGCTCAGACTCTGCTACTCAGCCCAGCGCCCGGATCTGTGAATGTGTTCTAATGTAGACATTTATTAACAAACCCCTTCCCCGTAAATAGGGATTATAAGAGGGATCCTAATGTTCAGGCCCTTAAAACTTAACAGGAGGGGTTTACCAATCAGGGGTTAGTACAGTTGCATAACTGCTGCATGTTCAGTATCGATGTAGGAAAAGCGCTCTAATCCTCACAAAACCCTCCCCAAGTTTTTGCTTCCCTCTTCAGGAAAGCCGGAAGAACCCACCAGCAGTGCAGCATCGGTGCCGGGGGTAAACAACCAGATATGGCCTTACGCAGCATGAGTGGCATAATTGGAGTACAAGATACACTTTGTGGTCATTATCTGTAGGTGGGAGCCCAATCTGCATAACAACCGTGAAGACCATTTGCTCAGAAGGAAATTGCCCCAAAGAAGAAGTTCCTTTTGAGCAGGAATGGGGTTCCCTAAACCCTAAGTCCTAACCCTTACTTGATAACGCGGACTATAGTAATTTCGTAACCTCAAAGGGAACAGTACCCACTAACGTCCCTGGGATGAGTCCCACACCCACACCCCAGGCCTACACCTAATGGCAGTTCCAGAAGGAAGCTTCCAGTAACGTTATATGAGCTATAGTCGAAATTCCTGCAAGGGGGCTATATATGGAATTAAATAGGGACTAGTACAGGGCTTATCAAGGGGGATACTTGGAGCTTAGACTTAGCTTATAGGAGGGTTACACAGGGTTATGGGGAGTTGCATCAGGGGTGTATACAGCATATGTAAGTTCTTGTACAGTCCCCTCATGGTAACTCCCCTGATATTCCGTACGAAATCCGAGAAGCCAAACGCAACACCTGCCCTGCAAAAGCACAGAACAGCGCTTGCCTTGCCCTGCTGCACGATGTAGTATGGATTGGATCTGGGAAGCTTGCGTTCGTTTGCAAGGCTTGGGGTCTTGGAGTGTTCAAGGTCAAAACCTAAAGCCTGTGCCCCCCCCCCCCCCAGCGTTCTAAAACCTGAGGCCTCTAAGTTTTCTACCTTGCGGTAGATACCGAAAATCCTACATGACCCTCATGACCCTAAGTACCTTATACCTTGGGAATTCAGATATTACAGTATATTATCTGATGCCGGATGTCTAGCGTCAACAGTATCAGTTTCTAGCTGGGAGTTCCCCAGTAACCCTTAACAATAAGCGTGCCCTTTTCCCTAATCTGCAGATATACTGAGGAGACCACAGAATAAAACCCGGAAAAAGGGTACTCCCGGGGTACCTGGCTTTAAATCAAAGTTATTCCCAGTCTCCATTTCATTGTCCATTTGATTCTCCCTTGTCCGGGTAGAAACCCCATGTTCCCCAATCCCGAAACACTACTCCCACATACCTAGGCCCTAAACCCTAAGCCCATCTAAGCCATAAAACCTAAACCCTGAAACCCCAATCGCTAAGTCTTCAGGCTCAAGCTCGAGCCTCCAGCCCTAAGCCCTAAGCACTAAACCGTAGTCCGTACGTCCTAGGTCCTAAGCCCCAAACCCTAAGCCTAAACCCTCATCCATAAGCCCTAAGCCCCTAAACCCTCAGCACTAAGCCTAAACCCCAATCTGTAAGTTGTAGGTCCTAAGCCCCAACCCTAAACCCTAAGCCCTAATCCTTAATCACTAAGACCTAATCCCCAAACCCTAAGCCCTAAGCCCTAAACTAAGCCCCAAAACCCTGAGCCCCAATCCCCCGAGCCCCAGAGCCTACATCCTAACCCACAACCAAACCCCAAGCACTAAGTTCCAAACCCTGGACGCTAAGTCCTAAGTCCTAAGCCCTAACTCCGGGGCTTGGTGGGGGATTTGGAATTCACGGCCGCAAGGCAGGTTAAGAGAATTATAGGAAAGCTGAACCCCAGTCGCAAGTGTGGCTGCTTCGCCCCATGACTCTGCAAATACTTGGGGACTTTTCAGCAGAGATACCCAGACCTGGGCTTATAGCCCCGCAGAGTGCGCTGATTTGCATGGATCACCAGCAGCTGTGCCATGATGTGAAGGCCTCTCAACTGCACAGTCCTTCTCAGTTCCTCCAAAAAGGCTGTCAAGTTCTCCGCAGCCTGCACTGCAGCACGGTGGGGCTGGTCCCTGCTGACTTCATAGATAGCCGCCGCTAGGACCGGGATGAGCATCTCCAAAGCACGAATGTGGTTCATGGCTGTTTTTTTATTTGGGAGAGAAGCAAGGGAGTGATAGTGCTGAATGAACGCTGCTGCAGCTTCCAGGCCCTTACAATTGTTGTCCTACGTATTGCTCACTTGAATCAACTATATGAGACCTGCTATATAATCTTGAGTGAACACACTTATAAGCAGTGATAAGCAGTGAGCCTTAAGCCACATACCTGGATACCGGCCTTTAAACCAGATACCTCCGGCCCTCAATCCTGTCACTAAATATCATGAATGGCAAAGCATCAAAATTGTGACTGCCGACCGCTGGGAAAAACATGAAAACCTGCAGACCTGCAGAAGGGGCTCTACAAAGACTAATTACCATCCGCTCCTCAAGAAACCGCATATGGTTGTGTCAAAAAATTAGGTCCGCCTTTTATTTCCCCCAATTTTGTGGCCCTCTGAAAAGAGAAGTCCCAACGAGGGGACCCCAATACTTCAAACCTGCATATGGGGCTCCATGTTGTTGTGCGTGGAAAGTAGAGTTCTAAGTTGCAAGCTGCAGGGATGGGTGCAAGGAACAGAACAGGCGGCCAAGGCATGGTCAAAACTAAAGAAAAACACACACACACACACACACACGAAACTCTGAACCACAGAATCCAAAACTCAAAGCACCCCAAAGCCCCCAAAGCCCCCAAACCCCCAAACCCAAAGCAACCTACACAAAACCCCTGAAAGCCAAAACCTCCACACTGATACCTTGACCCAAATCTCAAACCCATAACCTTATACCTTGGGTACTGCCCCAACCNNAAGGGCTAGATATAACCGTATTATCTATATTATCCTATTTGTACCAAATTCTCTCCCTAAAGATGAGCTTTGGGGTCCAGATGGGTCCAGGACTCATTACCCAAGACCTCAACAATCCCAACCGCACACTCTAAGCACAACGGGCCAAAGCACTTCGTGAAGCCGGCGCTCTCTAGGAGGTTAAATACCTGCCGCAAAAACAGACTGTCTTGCTATTAAGGTATAAGAATGAACGGTTAAGGGTTTTGTTATGAAGGTATAAAAGTGAAAAGAAGGAACTAAATCCGTAGCGTGGTTTCTGAACTTAAGCTCCTTGTCAGCAACNNTTAGGGTTTAGGGCTTTTGGCCTTGGATGATGTAACGAATCCTGCACCAAACTAAGGTCCCATGAGGACTGCAAGCTCTAGTAGTTTAGAAGCCCTAGGCGCTTTAGCTTTGATGGTTTAGGGCTCCATCAGCAGTAGGTTGGTGCTCACGGTTTCCACGGGGTTGCAGTCCTGGATTTCCAAACTCAGACGTTCAAGGGACTCAGCGACGACTAGTTGTAGCTGGGGAGCTTGCAGGGCAACCCCAAGTAGAACAAGCGCATAACTCCAGTTGCAAGTACTAGCAGAACCAGTGGCACAATACTAAAGCCTACATCAAGTTGGAGGATCGCGGGCCTAAGTCAGCCTATTTACAACCCCTACAAGCCATGGAATGTGCCCAGCGATACCCATTGTTAACCTCCCCCTGACCCTAAACTGTGAATCCTAAAATCCTACACCCTAA
>CAJNIZ010041113.1:10294-48707 GCA_905231905.1 Symbiodinium pilosum
CTGGCAAAATCTACCTGGAAATTAAGCAGATTTAACGACCCGGTGCGACCCCCGAATTTAGCGAAATTAACGACCCGACCCGACCCGACCTACCCTTAATTTGCAGAACGAAACTATTATAATTTGCCCAGATGATGCCAATCATCCTCAGCGTACATCAGGTCACATAATATAAGTTTGGGGTTTAGGGTGTGGGGTTTGGGGTTTAGGGGGTAGACAGAGTTATATGAGGTAGATACAGGGTTGTACAGGAGTACATAGTCCTAAGTGTGCACATACCCAGTAACCGGGTACTTGGGATGCGGGAATCCGTAAACGTAGTACAGTTCTTGGGGAGGTGTCATGCGGAGGTATGGTGATTCAGTACTTAGACCCTTAGGTTAGCATAAGCTGAAATAGCCCACAAGTATGCTAACGACACTTGACCTTCCTACGTACCTAATCATCGTCAAGCCCTGCGTAATCCATCTTCCATACCATATAGCATGTTGCAACAAGGCTTAGTGTTGCGGATTCTGGTTTAGTGTTCAGAACTGAGGTGCTTTCCATACGTTGCCTGCACCTTCTGCGAGCCAGATGCTTGATTGCAGACCCTCTGGGTATAAGGACCCCCTCGAAAAGGTACTCGGAATTTCGGGGTTACGAGAGTGGGGACGGCAGCATCAATTACAGAGGGTGAAGTGAAGGGTGATAGTCCAAGTTGGCTGCCGGGTGGGCAAAGGCCGATATAAATAGGTACTAGCACTTGTTTCCGAGCCGCTCATCCACCCCCGCTCCCCCCACCCTTCGAGGAGGTCTCCGTTCCAGATTCCTATCTATAGACTTTTTATATGGTGACTGCCTAGGGTTGCTAGCTGTGATAAGTGAACCTTGCGGAATGAAGGGCTGGGAAGTCAGTTGAAATCAGTCTGCAACTTTTGGGTTGATACCTTGCTTCAGCGGTGTTGGAGGAACGTGAAAGGTGGACAAAGAGTTCCTAAAACTTCTTAGGGGCATTGTAGTAGAGTCCCTATATGCTCTTAAAGCATTTATGGCAAGCTGCAACTCAACCTCTCAGATTTTTCTGAAGAGAGCAATTAAGAGGGTTTGGGTATCCCCCACCCCCATAACAAGGTTCCTATAAGGGTCATATGGTTATGATAGGCCCCTTATTTGGGAGGGCTCGGCTTGACAAAGCTCTCTCCATTGTACCGAGCTCCCCTCGAAGCGAGTTGTGACATTGATCTGCGGAAAGCTTACTGTGGGTCAAACCCTAAACCCTAAACCTACAAAGCAACTCGGTAAGTATACTTCTGACCCCTGGAAGATATTTGGCAACCCCAGATGTCCCCGTCATTGACCTACTTACTATGTCACCCTGACCCTACTTACTATGTCACCCTGACCCTGCAAGCGTGCCTCCCTAAACCCTAAACCCTAAACCCTAAAATGAGGCAGCCCATAGAAGCAAAGGTCTGCCGGTGGACCTCAAGGGCAAGCAGCACAGAAGGACGGCCCTCGGGTTCATAAACGTTAGATGCTTAGGGCTCATGATTTTGTAGGTGATAGTAACCCAGGGAGCCATATATATATATACACATATATATATATGTATACGTTGCGTGATTCAGCTATAAATTGAATTTTCCTTGAATGTTACCAGCATCTTGAATATGGCGTAAGTAATTTGGTGTATTACGCAATTGCCCCTCAGTATATTATGCAGTGTGTTGAAATGTCCCTTCGTACAGTTGAGGTTTAAAGCTTCCTAGAGTTGAGGTTTAAAGCTTGGGGTATATAGTGCATATACAGGGACATTATCACTGCAGAGTCAAATGAACATGTAATACGACATGGAAACTTCAATGTTACACGGGCTTTCAGGCCTAATATACTGATACCTTGGAAACTACGATATTTCAGTATGCTAAGATCATGCAGCATGTTTGCATCAGCCCTAAATCCTCAACCCTAATTAAGGTCCAGCCATTCGTACCTACATGTGCGAGCCGTGCTCTGTATATTGGTTGACAAAGCTCATCATGGGGATCATATTAGGTATCTGTGGTCTGTTCATCAACGACCCCAAAGTGTCTCAAATCCAACCCGAAGTAAGTCCTTGGGTTTAAGGTCTAAGCTTCGTAGACTAACCCTCAATCCCTGATTAAACCTTGGCCCTAATACCAAAACCTTGAACCCTAAGGATAAGCCTTGAATCCTACACCTCTAACCTGTTGCCAGATCTTTGTTTTCTGGGGGCCCACAGAGGTGTTACGTGGACCTCCAAGACCCCATAAGAACAGCCTGTCATCCTAAAATGACCGCTGGGCTATTCATGGACAATTAGAAGTCTAAGCAAGAGCCTGTGCTGCAAGGGGTAGGTCCTTCTTTGGCACGTGGTAGATGATGGATTTCATTCTTCTGCTAGGTAGTTGAAAGCATTTAACCCTTGCAGAAACATCTAGGATGCATACCATCAATTCTGCAGGGCGTCTACCCCTAGGCCCTCAACTGTCGCGCCTTTGAGCTTGGAATCCTTGCATGATCCTTGTCTAGTCCATCCTATACACAAGGAGCCACAGAGCGTCAGCGATGCGCAAGCGACTGCGCAACTGCAGACGCGCGCGCCTGACCAGGCTAGCGGAACGATGGAGGCACAGTGGGGATTCAGGCTGCCTAATTAGTGGAAAGTTGCAGGTTATGTGCGTGGAAGGATGTTCCGGAAACTGCGCGTGCTCCACAATGATTTCATCGCAGTGGTATGCTTGCGAGGATAGCCGTACTTGTAATACACGGAAACCCTTGATTGGGGTTCCTATAAGTGTTTCTCAAAAGTTTTTCTACATCAGATTTTTTCCCGCGAGCCCCTTATGACATAATCCCCGTATGTGGTTGTTTCCAAGAATGGCGGGGAGCAATAAAGACCCTCAAGCAGTATATCTCTGGTACCACCAAAGAGGGATCCCCTGATTGATAGACCCCATGTATCCCTAGACATCCCCACCCCACCCCAGCCTCATGCGACAAACCCCCACCCAATATCCACCTTTTGTGATTAGGGCGCAGATGTCGGTTTACGGTTCAGGGTTGAGGGGTGTAGTACCAGTGTAGGGGTTTAGGGTGTAGGATCTTTTGTTGTTTTCGGGCTTTCTTGCCAACATCCCAGTTTTGACATCTCCTCCAATCCCCAAGCGTACCCCCAGGGGCTAAAAGATTGAAAGAATCGCGTTACGTGGACAACGCAGGGACGTGCTACACGCGTTGGAACATTCCCTGCAGTGGATCCCAGAAATGAGCCCCAAATCCCCCAAAACAGTATCTATATTCACTTCCCCAATCCCCCAAGCAATGCATAGCCAGAAAATTGTGTACCAGGCAAGCAGGACGACCACTGGCGGCCGAGACACGCCAAAGTCCACTTCCACAACGAAGTCGTCGGATGCCTCTGCCCTGGATAAGAAGGAGCTGAAGAAGAGAGAGGCAGGGCCAGAAACGTGGTCGGTGAAATCATTGTTCGAGGCAGATTGATTTTGCATATGGAGAGGTTCGATCGAATCAATATGAGGTATTTTAACTTCACAAAAGCTTTGATCGGGACACCCCGAATCTTGTCGGGTTGCGGAGGTGTGAGCATAACAGTCCACTTCACGCCATGCGGCCATACGTATGCCTTATCTCTTTGAGTGACTCTGGCAAGATCTGCGGAACTCCACTCTTAATTGTTCAGTACTTGCCGGCCAAAGTCTCACGGAGCTCCCATGTACACAGTAAATTCAGCACGCGCACCTCTGCCAATAAAGCAGCAGTGCTGGTGCTGCTCTGCATGGGCACAAACTAAACTGGAAAGGCTTCAACAACAGGTTGCCTATTCCTCATGATGCCCTGCACATGTCGTATCTTGCGGGACTAATGAGAACTCCACCTGTATGAGTCAAGCGTGGACATTTCTGAAATCAAGCCAACTCTCAAAGCTATTTGGGGAGGACCACGCAGAAGTTCCAACCAGTATAAATCCGCTGATGTAGCAATGCAGCATGAAAATGAAAAGCAGCATAGGCTTGACAGAACAGGATAGCATGGTGGCCTTGCCATGCGTTTACGTCTCGAACAGTCGAGTACCGATAGTTCGTCTCTCTGCATGATCTACCTGGAAAAACTACCTTTCGCCGCCGTCAAAAGCCTTCAAGCAGCAGTGGCTAGATAGAGTTTGCTCGGGACGCCTATGACATTCTTTCATGACGGCAACCATCTATGACCCCAATGGGAAGTAGTTTTCTCATCCCTGTGATCCCACTACCGTGGGTTTCCGAATACCCAAAGTAGGTGATAGTTTTAGACGTTGGGGACCCAAGAAGCTATTATGAGCCAGAGCAATAAGTGTGCCCCTTATGTATCCCGAGACCGCTTTGGAAAGGAGACCTTTTCCGTTGGAACCCCCTATCGTTGACTGGTTTTGAGTGGACATGAGATTTTGAAGTTCGCAGCATCACTGGCAAAATGATACGGGTCAGACATACAGGGTCCTGAACCCTAAGACCTGCACGTTAAACCTTTTTGACCGCATGCCGCTTACTCCTCAAGTACTGGCAGTACGACAGGGATCCACCAAATCATAAGCCAACTGCTGAGGATTTCTCAAAAGGGTACACCCTAAGGACCCTGGGTATGTATAAGGATTACAAGCGGATTATGGGAGTCCTTTCTAGGCTTTGTATATGAAAGCTGCCTTGCGAGAATTGCCAGGCCGTCAAAACCCCTAGAAAACACTTGAGGTCAACCCAAATAGCCCATGATGTTTCTCGTCCACAGGGAGAAGACGAACCTTGTCGTGGTTCATACCCGACGGATCCAATTAGCGCCAGAGTAGGTAGAATCTAGAGACTTCAACGAAACATAGGTGGTAGTTTCCCCAAATAAGGGTACCCCAATATAGGCCCCAGTATACTATACTCCTTATTATGGGGACCCCCAAAAAGGTACCCCTAATTTTGGGACTGCTTAAACCCAGGTATTGCTTACTGTTTCGATCCCCAGGGATAGGCTACCCAGGGATAGACTACATAGTTGGAGGGTCAGGGGGACTCACTACTACGTGGGTTTATAATGGGATAACTGGGGTTACTATATCGCTTCTAGGAGTTATCAGTATACTTACTAGATCTCCCTGACCCTCCAGGAAGAAGTTTCTTTACTTACTGGCAATCCTTTTATAGAATCCCTACATAATGTACTCCCAATTTCCCTACTAAACCCTCAGCAAATGTATTGAAGTCTGGGTTGCTGCACAAGAATTTAAACTAAGTAACCAGAATATGGGTATATGGTAAGTATAAACCCTAAACCCTATGAACCCTAAACCCGACAAACTCTAAACCCTACAACCCTCGACCCTACAGACCCTATAACCCCTAAACTCAGCAACCCAGATGTTGCATGATTGATTGTCAGGAGGGCACTGTCTGCGGTAAGAGGAAGTTGGATGACCGCAGGCCCTGACAGGTGTCATTTCCCAGCCTCCCCAATACTGGGGTTAGTAGGGAATAAGGCCTACTAAGCACCAGTAAGCCACTTTGAGGCTAAAGTTATATCTCTTCTAGAACATGACTACGGAACAGCGGGGCCTCATTGGGTTGAAACTTCCGGTATCGGTATGTTATGATCGCCCAGAACCTCCGGGCAAGTCATGAAAACAAGGATTGAAAGTCACATTTCATCATGGAAGTCAATAGCAACCCACTTTTGTCGAAGCCACACTTTTGATAGCCCTTATAAGGATTCTGCGCAAACATCGGACACAACAAAAACATGTATGTGGGTGCAAGTTTTGGGACTTTGGTTTGAGAGTCGTAGGCTTAAGGCCTTGGTTTGGGATGTTCTGCGTGTTCGATTGTGGGGACCTGTGTGGGGGAACATTCAAACCTATGACTGAGAGAACTACCTATGGAAGCATGCTTGGCCAGAGTCTAAGATACAATATTGCATGATAACCGCGAGAGTTTCTCACAAGCTGGTCAGTTTTAGGGGGGATCGTTTACACTTTCTTGGCGCCCCAAAACCAGCACCAGGCCCTGAAACTCAAAGCCCTGAACCCACCAAACTCCAAGCCCCAAGTGGGAACGCCTCAAATCCTAAACCGCCAAGCTCCGTAGCGTGAAGGCTGACAGAGTCTGAGTCGAAGGCTGTGTCCCAGGAGTGCTGTTCAGGTGTTGGGATTGTGGGTTGAGACTTTGCGCTTTAAGGGTTTAGTTTTGGAGTTGTTGAGGTTTTTGGGGTGAAGGGTTACGGGTCCTTTTGTTCAGATGAATTCGCACTTTTGGGGGGATTTAATGTTTGGGGTTTAGGTTTGATAGATGCGGATTTTGGGTTTAAGGTTTTAGGGAATGTCGCTTGCAGTTTATGAGGGCCCTAAAAGTTTGAAGCTTGGCCTTGTATTTGTTCCATCTTAGGTCTTGGGGTTTTGATGTTTTTGCGCTTAGGGTTTAGGATTTCAGGCTTGTGGCCCATAATTCTCTGGATCTCGGTTTCAGGGTCTTGTGCTTTAGGGTTTTGGGACGAGGGCCACAACGTTTTAGCTTGAAGGTTACCTCAAAGGGTTCTTAGTATCAGGGAGTGTTGTTGTTGATCTTAAGAACCAAATGTAACACCGAGCAAAGGGCACCTGTTGGGATTTCGAACGGGGGATTTCCGAATAAATTCTAACTCGGTTTATGGGTTAGAGTTTGCGGTCTTGCGGAAGCATAGTACATACATGTATGTACATACACAGACAAAGGGATGCTTCTTGAAAGGTAGCCCAGAGTTTTCTGCATGAGTCGATTGCAGCAGAGAGCTGAAAGCTGCACAGCCCATCCTCCTGCCTATAGCTCCATCGTTTCTCCTTTTTCGTCGCACGCGACCTTAGGATGTTGGAAAGTTTGCCGTACAACTTGCATACCCCAAAGCCTTGTCAACAACAAACCTTCAAAAGTTTCCCGGGATAGGGGGACCCAATGTAGACCCCAATATATTTCCTTCGTATTGGGACACCCAAAATGCTTTCCCTAATTTTAGAAAACCCTGTACCCTAAATCCAAACCTTCTTATCCCATAGAACCCCTAACATACCCCTATACACCCTTTAACAAATACCCCTAATTGTTAGGAATCCCCAAAATGGCAGGCCTAGGCTCCCAAGCGAACACGCAGCTTACACGGGTCAACTGAGTAGTATCTGAGTTGGGGTACTATGGTACCCAATAGTTTAGAGTTCAGTTTAGGGTACAGAAAGATCATATCCTACTTTTGGGTCTAGTGTTTTGTATAAGCAATTATATAACTTTACTTGGTTCAACCACCCCAAAAAGGCTACTCAACTGTTGCAGACTCCCAAACATTCAAGGTGGGTATATGCGCTATAGTCTAAACTCTTTAAAACGGGTTATATAGGGGATTATATAAAGAAGCATTGTACCTGTTATTACGAGGGAAACTAGGGTTTAGACTATAGCTCATATAGTATATACTTAGCACATATAAGCACATACTGTATGCCTACATAGACCTTTCGGGACTGGAGGAGCGGAAGACAAAGAAACGCCCCTGCGGTGTAGAGGATGTCCAGGAGAAGGACGTTCACCTCGGCCATCTGTCTATAGGAATTTTGCCGTCCTACTTTTTTGTTAGACAAACCTTACAAAACTTGGCCATTTGTCTATGGGATCCTGCTGTCCTACCTCTTTGTTGAACGTACCTTACGAACGCGCGGGGTCCTACAGAATCTGTAAGGTGGGTGCCCACAATCTTAGTGTAGCCCTGCCCATCCTAGGGTCTGCAAGCGCCCGTGCCTTGTGTATGTAGGACAGAGATGCAGAGTGTAGGGAGCCAGACCCCAAAACCCTCACTGTCCAAGTTGGGCGGCGGAGTTATAATAGCAGTAAAACTAGTAAAAGCAATAACGTACTAATAGTATCTAAAGTAGTAGTGGTGTGGAAGTACTAACAGTGACAACAATGCACAGCAGCTCTCAGTACACCAAGCAGCCCAAGACGTGAAACAACACAAAATTGATGAGCCGCTTGCTCAGCAGCCTAAGTCCCACATGGAGGCCTTGGGGATTCAGTAAGAAGGCTATATACATATATACATGTATATGTATATGTATATATGTACATATATATATATATGCATCTCTCTCTCTCTCTCTCGCTCGCTCTCTCTCTCTCTCTCTTATACGCTACTCAGCAAGCGCCCTAACCTGGAAGCAGGCATCAGAGTGAGTCGCCAAAATTCCAGTCTCTACAGTAAGTGGTGTCAGCCGTGGGAAGCGCGATCACTAGTTTGGATATCCAGGTAGGTGCATCATTCCGCAGCTCACATAGAACTCAATTGGAGCAATTCCCACATATGAAGACCTTAAAAGCCATCGACTGGGTTTCAGGTCGCAGGAGTTGAGTTTAGGGTCGAAGGAGTTGAGGGTTTGGGCCTCAAGGCTGTTCCCGGCTTGAGGGTTTGTAGTTCTCCTTGGGTAGATAGACTATGCGGATGATGAGTTGGATACGGCCCCCGCGCACTAGTAGCTGGATAAGAGTTCGAACACACTTAAACCCAACATGTAAAGCCCTTTTGATTGCCCTATCTCGTTCACATGAATTAAAAACCCCAATTCATCCATCCCGAGCTTTACAACTGACAATTAAACTCAAGGACTTTACATTTGTACCTGTGGGTTTTGGGTACCAAATACCAGAAACAAGGGCAAAATTCCATGGCATAGAGAGCCAACGCCAGGGTACAAATCCTAGGGGTACGACGGGGAACTCCCTGACAAACGTGAGGAGAAGGCGGTGCCAAAGGCGAAAAACAGTGCTGAAAGCGGCAAGGATGAGGGGCCCACCAAGCAGGAGAAGGGTTGTACTTCTTTAAGGGACCCTGGTGTTTCTTAAGAGGTAGGGAGGTTGCGAACAACGTTTACAAGTGGTTGGAATAAGGATACCAGGGGCCATAGCGGAGATTTCGTCATGACCAGCTGTCAAGGGTCCATCCAAATATGAGGGATAGCGCTTGCAAAGAGCTTGCGCGAGGATTTCGCTGAGTTAGATTGGAAGAGACTCATGGGGTCATGCGCAAGGCAGAGTGGAAGACTGCTTGTCAAATCAGACGGGTTTGTCAAGGTTCTTGTCAACTGTAACGTAGATTCTTGACAAAGTACCAGGCTTATTCACTGATTGTATAGTCTACCCCTAAACCCTATTCCTGTTAAACAGGCCCCTATATCAATCCCATACTTTTGTGGGCAAGTTATAGTGGTCTCACGATATTTCGGTCACCCTAATCTCGTGAACTTGCATTGGGTTTAGCGATCAAGCGTGTTTCAAAGGCTTCCTGCTACAGCCCAAAGCTTTGGGTCCCCAGTATTGGAAATCTTGCAATCCTGTTGTATCCTTTGCGTCCCAAATTGCCACTCGTCTGAAAAGCTCCTAAATTATCAAAGAAAGCTCTACCAGCAGCAGGATCAGAACACCTGAAGCAAAGGAGCCCTTCTCGAGCCGGATTAGGCGAAAGAAGCCATGCGCGTCCCAACAAAATCCTTTCTTGAGTGCCCAAACTTGCAAGGCCATTCTCTTGACCCTTAACATCGGATCCAAACAAGGCCCTAAACTCTAAATCCTCAAATGCGGGCTTTAATCTGGAATGAGGCGTGTATTGGACTCTACTCTACCTGGAGTTCCCACCCAGAATGGGACCGCCCACCCCTAAATTTAGCTCTAAACCTGAAAGCCTAAACTCTAAATCCCCAAACCAAATTTCGAAATCCCAAACCCTAAAGCCTACAAAGGGGTCGTTGCACATACTTTGCATGATACTGAAACCCGAAAGGCAATTCGACATTTCATACTTCCAGTTGGTATGTCAATGAGGAACCAGACATCCACCCCAAGATAGAAGTTTCCATGTTCTTTTCCATTATCCCTGTATAGCCCCTAAACCCTAAACCCTAAACCCTAAACCATATATATGTATATGTATATCCCTTTTAAGGGACCTAGGGTTTCCTAAACCCTAAACTGCAGGAGCTTTGGGTCAAAGCCTGGGAGATGACGTGGCTGGAGGCAGATGTTTTCCTGAAGAGGTGTTATCACTTTAGGGTAAACGCTAAACCTTAAAGCCCCTAAACCCCCAAACCTGAAACCCCTAAAGTCTAAACCGAAGGGTTAGGGGTTTGTTAAGTGTTATGTCTTGGGTTAGAAGTACGAGCTTCTACTATGGGCCCTTAGGCCCTTTAGGGGGATTTTGGGGCCCCTCAAGGGTGCGCTACATTGTTTCTGTTCGTATTCTTATTCTAGTCCTATTCTCATTCTTATGATTATTCTTAGTCTTAGTCGTATTCTTATTCTTATTCTTCTTGCAATTTCTGCAACTTCTTAAACATCAGTACAGGTTGCCTGCCGCCTCATGTTCTGCTGCCTCGGAAGCTGCAACCAACTGCGGCAATCCCTGCACTGCAGATTACCCAGTCGCAGGGTGCAGCAGGCATAGTATATGCATATACATGTGTGTAATTACATGGAGAGAGAAAGTGAGAGAAAGAGCGATACACTAAATATGACTACCTTTGTCCTTTGTTGTCGGTGGGGCCTAGGAAGCTACACCCTCACTAAAATGCCGCTTTGACCTGACCCCGCAAGCACTGCACTCCAAATCTTCCCGATTGGGGGAAAGAGGGTAGCAGTGAGGGGATCCTGGGTACCCAAACCCCCAACATATGCTCTCTTTGATTCGGGGTTTAGGGTTTGGGGTCCTCATGATAGGATTCGGATTTCCATAGCGATCTTGATAGACAATGCACAGATGCCCTCCGACCAGCAGAACGCGGCGATAGTCAAAAGCCTCAGTAGTTCCTTATGAGAGGGCCTGATTGAACACCGTCATTCTAGGTAGTGAACCAAACTTATACCCAAGTCATACCCTATACATCGTCTCTTATAACTACTGTAACAGATAATACTAGTGTTTTGCAACATGTCTACTTTGTGTCTTCATCCGTGCTTTGGAGATCCGAGGTAGGCCCAAGGCCAAGCATGATATATTTTCAACAGGAGTGTGAAACCCAAAATAGTAGTTTCCATTTTATTTTCCAGTATTCCAATCTAACCCCAATATATACCCTATAATCCCTGTATAAACCCGTTATAGCATTATTCCAATCTAACCCCAATATATACCCTATAATCCCTGTATTAACCTGTTATAGCATGTAGGTGGTGTAGTGAAGGGTTTCTTCCATGAATCGTACGTGGGCATGAAATAGGGGTATCCGTGTGTGTTAGCTGTTGATGGCGCTCAACAGTCCCCAAACCCCTAAACAAAAAAGGGTTATTCAACGGCCCCAAGAAGAAATTGAAAGGCAGATGCCGTCGGGCAAGCAGACAATCACAGAAAGGCCAGTAGTTACCCAGGTAGGTTGAGGGTTATGGGTGCAGGAAAGCAGTTGGAAGAGGAGTTTTAACTTCTTGCTGGGCCTTGGTCACTCATTTTCCCTAAGGGTCCAAGTACCTAATAACCATATACGTACCCAAAACATAAACTATAATTACTATTACCGAAAACCCAAGGACTTAATCATTGGGTACTTGGACCCTCTGGGCTTCATCTTGAACACAAAGGGGTTGCTGTCAGCTCTCACTTTTCTGTTCCATTATGGAGACTGGGGTTAGGTGGATTGCGATCGTTGGGGTTTCAAGCTGAAGTGTTCGGTCAGGTTATTTTGTGCCCGGGCGCCTAAGTTGTTACAGCTTCATCTTGCTGACAAAGCAGGCATGGATTGTGGAACTACTTCAGGCTGAATTAGGTACAGTTGCCTCAAGACTGGGGGAACCTGAGGGTGCAAGGCTAAGGGTTTCGAGTCTAGGGCGAGGGTCATGTGCGATTCCGCTAGAGCCGTGTCTATGGAATGACTAGAGCCTGAGTCACAAACTCTAAAACGGTCCACCCTAAAACGTTCAATCGTGAAAGCAAACACTAGCTGTGAAAGGTGCAGGCCTAACCTTGCCTCATTGAGAAGCTATCTTCAAGGGGTATATACGGGTTATATTGGGTTTAGGAATTAGGCATTCGGGTTTCCCATAATTAGGGGTGCTCTGTTGTATTGTTTCATGTGTTGACCGTGTTTTCGGGCTACTGTTTTAGGAGCTGGGGTTTAGGGTTTATGGCTGGATTTGGAGTATAGGGTTGTGTGGGTTGCCTTAATACCCCTGGCTATTGAAAAAACAGCCTTAGTTAGCCTTAAGTAATCAGAGTCCTAACGGTTACAAGGCAGAACTTAGCGAGGATGATCTACGGTGATGGTGGTGAAGGAAAATCTACCTGATCTTATATGCTCCAGATTGTAAAGGACTCTTATATGAGCTATAGCCAAAACTCCTAGTATCCCCCTTTAATAACCCCTATAATAGTCCCTGCATAATCCCCTATATAACCCGCTTTAAGGAGTTTAGACTATAGCTCATATATTCTTATCATGGCAACCCTCATGAGGATGACTTGCTGGTCCTCCCTATAAAATCTCAGCATTCCAGTGGTTTTCTTTTCTTTGCCGTTCTTGTATCCTACTAACAACCACCAAAATGAACAAGGGGGTGTAGGGTTTAGGCCGGCACCCCCCTTTGCCGAGAACCATACCTAGTGGATAGACTCGACCGCGCCAGGTCTACAAACGAGCCCGCAGGACATGGAAGAACTTCCTTATTGCATCTGGCCTCGACCGCTGTCCTGCGGAAAAATTGTCCCTCTAGTAGGTACTCCGGTAGTACAAGTTATCTCTTTTATTTTGGGCTCTCCTTATTAAAAAGAACATCACGAAAAGGGTACCCTTCTTAGGGGAACCTAGAACCCTATAGTCCCCCTTAAGTAGATAGAATGTGGCTTTGGGTATATTATAATAGGATCCCCATATACCCCACATTCTATCTACCTAAGGGGGGGCTATAACCCTAAATCCTAACCCTATCTGTGTCCCACCGTATCGAACGTTGATTGAGCTTCAGGGGGTTGATGTAGGTGTTTGATTATCTACAGACCCATTAGGCACAAATGTCATATAAAGATATACAACATGCGTGTAAGCACTGAGACATCTACATACTGTGGGGTACTTTACATAGGTCATGTAGGACTTAGAGGGTGCTTTGGGATCACAGGATTTGGGCTGTTGGGTTTGCAGGTGCATTTTGAAGACCCTTCCCGAGCCCAAAACCCCAACCCGCGCACAATTCACGTAAAGCTCTTGAACAGCTCTTCTTGAGCCTTCTGTTGCGCACTAGACGAACTTTTGTAGACGATCTGCTGCCAGCGCAACCTGATTTGCAGCCCAAGCTCCTACAAACGTAGGGAACTCCAGTAGATCTTCCTGAAGCCCTGCCCAATCCTTAAATATGGAAGCTATTCAGGATTCTGGTTTGGACTTTTTCGGGAACAGTACCCCAGATAATAGAGAATCAAATTTTAAAGGGAATGGAACATGAAATGGAGACTAGGAGTATGCAGGCGCTGACAGGGCTTATGATTTTTCAGTGTACCTCTAGTAAAGACTAGGGTATTTTGAGGGCCTCTGCTGTGGTCCCCGTATCTATGGAAACTACATTGGGGGTGGTTCTAAAGGTCCCTCTAAAAAAAGGGACCATTGGGAATACACTTCCTTCAAGGGGGGTCCGAACCAAACAGGCAACCTACCTTATGGCCGATTTGGGGCCAGGTATTTTGAACCACTACCAAATGAATCTACCACATAACCCTAAACCCTAAACCCTAAACCCTAATCCTCTGCTGCACCTTAGGTCTCTGTTGGGGTTTAGGGTTTAGGGGAATCACCCCCTCATCCCTAACAGCTCCCAGGGCCTCCGTGTTTGGAGAAATCCTCATCCTGTAGTTTTTTTTGTAAAACGGGGGGCCCCCGTATAAACTCAACGTACTACGATCCTATTATGCCAACTCCCAAATTGGTACCCTTAGCTTGGAAGCCCTAATCTCTGTACACCTCTATGTAATAAGTTCCAGTTTCTATTTCAGTCCCCTATGTAGGCCCACATGTTCTTCAGGAGCCTACTGGGGGTCACAATACTATCCGTCCCGAGAGTAGCCCCCAGAATTTTGGAGGCCACCAGGCAATTAGCTCCTTACACGCTATCGGGGTACTTTTTTGGGAGGATGGCTGTTTAATCCCCACCCTACACCCTAAATGCAAAACCTCATTATGTATCACACGCTAGTTTGGCTCCAGCCTTGAATTTAGCAGCTTGGTGCTGTCACACTCGCAGCCGGGAAGAGGGGTGCTTTTGGCGTTGGCCAAGCTTTTTACGGCACCTTTGAGAGCGGCTTGCCTGAATTTTGGGTGAGTTTAGGGTTTGGTGAGTTTTGTATCATGGGATCCTATATTACACCACCCCTTTTACTCCCCCAGCTAGACCCCAAGCCATGCTTAATTCGTGTCTACTGAGGCCTTGTTGTTTTAGGGGGCAGAGGGGAGGGTTGTAGTAGCTCCACTTTGTTTATGGGTTTCTAAAAGGGGGCTATTATACTCCATGATTTGGGGTCCGGAAATCCTCTATGGGAGTTTCCTCAAAAAGGGGGAGGCTATTTAGACCCCAATCTAATATATAAACCCCCCAAAAACCTTCTCAGTTGATTTGTCTGATATTCAGTGCTTCTGATTTGGGACAGGTCTCCAGCAGATCGCTCACTCTTATAGTGCTTTGTGAAATTGTAATCCCTCCCTTGAAGAATAACTCTCCAACACACCGGTATCATTATATATGTGGATAGGTAGGGCTATCGGCAACTCTGCCTAGTAGTCGGGTCCATCAATTACATAAGTCCGGAGCAGAGGTTTTCTATCGTATAAAGAATGATGATGTCATCTCACAGTTATCTCTGCTGCGTTCCGCGTACATATTGCCTTGAGAGTTTACTGCCAGCAGCATTGCCAATTCGTCTTCGTTGCAAGTACACCGACCGATGCTAGCGTCGTTTCGTTTACGATCATGTTCACGCTTTTCCAACACTTTTCAATCTGTCTTATGAACCTTGGCAAACCCTCAGTCGCTTAAGACTCAAGATTGGGAACCTGTTGTTGGTCATAGGCACCTTTCATCAAGACGCGGGCTTGAATCCTGCAACTACTGAAGATCACCAGGCAGCTGATATGCACCCTGGCGAATGGATGATCACCCAAGACTTCCACCAAAGTTCTGCCTTGAACCCCTGCAGAATTCCGACTTACTACCAAGCCGCTCAGTTCACCCATATTTCCCTCTTGGGGTCCCCACCTCCTTCAAGGAACTACCCAATAAGGCCTTCTGATCACTCAGGGTGAGATCGAGGTGAGGACCTATACTTACCCCTGGCTAGCAAGGAACGATGGCAGTCTGTATGTAACACACAACGATATATCAGTTGCCATCTCCTTTTTGATTTCTTCGCTCCCTGCTGACCGGAGGATCCCTATACAGCCCTTTCTTATCTCTGTACAGCCCCAGGAAACCCCCAAACCCAAAAGGCATAGTTTCCGCGTTCTTCTCCATCACTCTCTACCAACCACAAATGGCAGTTTCCCAAAATAGGGGGACCTTAATATAGACCCCAAAATGCAATAATCCTCATTATGGGGACCCCCAATAAGGTACCCCTAATTTTGGGAAACCCTAAACCCTAAGCCCTGAATAATAGTTTCCTTTTTCTTTTCCATTATCCCTTAAACCCCTTTCTTCTCCCTAATTTTGGGAATACCCTAAATACCCTATATAGCCCTATATATCCCTATAAAACCCCTATAACCCCCTTTAAAGGGTAGCCTTAATTTTGGGGAGACCCTAAACCCTAAAACCTAAGCCCTAAACCTAAGCCCTAAGCCCTAAACCGTAAAACCTAAGCCCTAAATCCTAAACCCTAAGCCCTAAAACCTAAGCCCTAAACCCTAAGCCCTAAATAAGTGTGAATACACTGCAGGTGGCCTGGCAGTGCATCCAAGCAAGCAAGCATGTTTACATCTGCTGTGACATCGGTCCCGGGCCTACCGTAGGGTTGTGGGTTTGGGGTTTGGGGTTGTAGGTATATGGTATACACTTGGGGCTTAGGGTTTAGGGTTAAGGGTTGTAGGTATATGGTATACACTTGGGGTTTAGGGTTTAGGGTTGTAGGTATATGGTATACACTTAGGCCCAAAGGGGTTCCGATATACCTACTTTAAGGCCCAGGTATATTATCATACAGCTACATGGACCCTTTTGGATAGGGTTGTAGTTTTGACTATGGTTATACCCGGAAATATGGGGATCTTTCGGGCTTCGGGCATCCTCAATACTCCCGTGAGGGGCCCTGAGCCCGAACTCTATAAGGGGTGACAGAGGGTTTTATGGATCAGTGTGGGACTGCAGTCATTGCCAGCGTCACTGTAGACCGCAAAGCCAGATGCAAAACATCTATTCATCCAAAGCAGCGCGCCGAGTAAAAGGCATTCAACAAGTTGTGGGGTTGGGGATTTGAGGTTTAGGGCTTAGGATGTTGGTTTGTGGGTTTCCCCTTTACCTTGGAGATAAAGGATTCCGTATCTAGGGCCCAGGGCTCGCGGCTTTCAGGCTTCCAGCCACGGAATGTTGTATCTTCTTGAAATTTCCGGTTTTTTGCTCGGCGTCCACATCAAGCTTGGTATTTCCTACAAGCAGAAGGCCGCGTTCTATTTGTATGCGACAGTTTTACAAAGCGCAAGTGCCCCTTCAATCAGAATCTTCTAGAAGTCCTAATGCGCCATAAACGAGGAGGACCCCCCACCATGTAATAGTGGTACAAGAGGATTATAAGAGGGCCCGAACATAATTACAATTATCCCTTTAGTCACTATTACTAGGTCGGGTGTCAACCTAAGCTACAAAGGGTTGTTCTTTGACGGTAGGCCGCCGAGATCTTCTTACGAGGGCCAGGCACCAGGTGAGCTATGGTCAGAACTCCTTCAAGCAGGATTATATAGGGATATGTAGGGATAATGGAAAAGAAAATGGAAACTACTATTTAGGGTTTAGGGCTTAGGGTCTAAACTCCTTCAAGGGGATTACATAGGGGGTTATACAGGGAACTACTTTGGGGTTATTAAGAAGGATACTAGGAGTTCAGGCTATGGCTCATTTGGGAGTCAGACGAGGCAAGGATGAGGAAAATCTAATGATGTCGTTCACAAACTGCTATCTTTTCAGACGTACCCTCCGCCAACTTAACATGGAACCCCCTAAACCCTAAAGAAAAAAAGGCAGAAGTCTGTAAGGGTACCCGGTACAGTTACCATGTTAGTTTTGGGGGCAGAACAGCATGATTGTAATGTAGAAGCCTGAATAATCATCAATACAGTAGTCCCAGATTACTTGTAATAACAAGGTATTGTATAGGGTACTTCCAAAAGAGAAACACGTATTGTTAGTTATTTATGTCCCTACATCCTATCCCTATAAGCCCTGCAGATAAACTCCGTATCAATTTCATTCTCCATGTTCTTTTCTGTTCTAGTCTCCATTCTTGGAGTAATAACCCTAAAACCTCATTCCCAGACCCTAAACCCCATAGATTTTAGGGTTAAGGGTTTAAGGTCATATCATCCCTATAGACATCCATATCCCGCTTTAAAGGGACCCAGAGGCTCCTGAAGTATGGAACCCTTCCATAGCCCAACGCTCCTGAGCTCCTAAGCCAGATCGAGGCCCTGCACCTAAGATGTCCTAAAACCTGCCCCAATTAGGGTTTAGAATATAGGGTTCAGGTCTAGGGTTTAGGGCTTAGGGTGGAGGAGATACCTAGACTTCCCAAAATACATTTCAGGTTCCGCTAGATTCCTGTAGCTGATTGTACATAGCTGGCTAATAACTCCTACATATATCCCTGTGCCGTGGTTGATTCCATCACACCCTCTCATCCACATCCCGCTCTAAGATGTCGCGCGTCACCAACGGAGTCACCAACATGTTCTCGCGCAATGATCAGTATCAGGAGCCAGAGTTGGTGCCACATTTTGGGGTCTAGGATTTAGAACGAATATGCTGGGGCTCTATGTCTGTAAATAATGCCTACATTGGGCAACGAAGTCTATAGATAGTACCTACATTGATCCTTAGGGATAAGGGCTTGGGATTCAGTTCTTCTATGAAATCCTTGGGCTTTCTTGGGGGGATCCTAGCTTCTCTCAGCTCATGGGCTTGCGATTCTTCGGGCTTGAGATTTACAATCTTGGGCTTGCTTGGGCTCATGATCTAATGGCCCCTAATAAACCCATGTTCTAATAGCGTCTACATCTACCCAAGGATCCAAACCTATAATCTAAGGGTCCAAATCCAAAATCAACACCTTTGGCCATAAAGTCCATAGTCGGTACCTGCCGGCGGCTTTCTAGAGCACCGGGGCGAAGGATGTGGATCTTTGATGCAGTCGTCCAGAAGTCTTCAGGACTTGTTTCAAGCAGAGGCTCGATCTCCCAATCACACTAGAAAGCAGAATCTTGAAGGCTCGGATTCTTTCGACAGGCTTAAAGTTTCAAGCTTGCATGATCTTTAGAAAAAACTGTAGAGGCCTGACAGACTCACTGTATGCCTGATGCTGAGTGCAGGAGCATTCGGACTTATTCAATGACAGCGAGGCTTCCCATCTGCAAGGGCTCAGAATTCCCAGAAGCGTCGGCTTGCAGGAATCCCCCTTCGCTCAATGTGATCTGGGGACCTTACTGAAGTTCATGCAGGGTTTGGACAGAGATATGGGGAGATTCCTGGAGCCACAGAGCCACGAGCTTCTTCATTGTCATGATTCTCCTATTTCTCATGTACATCTGTTGTTCCTGGGCCATCTGCCAAACCCTGAACCCTCAAGCTCTTGTCTCGTCAGAGACTCAGAGCCCCTCCCCTCAGTATGTACTACCCTCACTGCTCTGACCTAACAATACCTATATCGTCCCTACATAAAAAATGAACGCTATCGCGCGCCCGCCTCGGCTGGCGGGGCGCGGAGCACACGAATAGGTCATGGCATGTAGTTGACACGTGGGGTTCAGGGTCGAGGGAGTAACGGAGGCAAGCCTCACTTCAGACTGTTTGTTGCATGCATGTTGCAGCATTCATGGAGAGGGTTGGCTGGGCTCTTAAGTGAAGAGTTCGCAAGCTTCGAAGCAGGAAAAGGGGGGGGAGGGGAAGGGAGGGGAAGGGAGGGGAGGGAGGGGGGTGGAGGGAAAGGGGGGGGGGAGGGGAGGGAGGGCGAAGCTAGAATCATGCGGGATGGTCAGGCTGGACTAGGCCACCCACCACGCGAGAGGGGGGGCGGGGTCACCACGAAAAAACACGTCTGAACACCCTGAGGCTTATTCCCCATATATTCCCCCTATCTTGCCCCTATGTGGTCCCTATATAACCCAGTCAGGAGTAACCTTTCGCATCATGGGGGAAGGGCTACACAACCGCCAAAAGACTTGATTTACTTGGCATAATTTAGGTCCGCAGACTCCCCACTACTGTACAAAGGCTACAGCTTAGTAGTCCTCACCGCCTTATAGGGATGATCTTGGGATAATATAGGGAATATATAGGGGTTATATTGGGGGTAATATAGCTTAGAAATCCTCACCGCAAAATCATGGGGTATGCATCCTTCACTTGGAGGTAGAAGGAGTTCCCCGAAAAAAACTATACCTACCAAATCCTTCTCCCCATCTGCCCATAAAAGCAAATCCCCTAAAACCCCACTCCAAGACTTCATGTGGGCTTAAATCTTACTAGCGCTGATGGAGCAGCGGGGAAATGCACACAGGCACTGTAACAGTGGTATGCAAAGCGAATGCATAGGGAGAGTTAAAGGGATCCACTCCCCCACTCCACCTTAAGCAACAGTAGGTAATCTCGGAAGCTTTGTCTTACTGCTCCAGTCTTGGTCCATCCCTGACGACAAGAAGCATTCTGGGGCTCACGGCTCAGAAACCCTTGTCAAGCAATCACTTCGCGCACACGCACAACAAGCATCAGCCCAACCCTAAGGCTCCATGCAGGTATTGTCTATAGACTTTGGGGCCCGATGTAGGCATTATTTATAGACATAGAGCCCCAGTGTAAAGCTAACACATCTTGCCAAATATGATGCATATAGTGAATCGAGACAATTGCGTTTGAGGGTAAGGTGCCTTGTGTTTAGAACCAGGGATTTCCAAAGGGCTTCCCGCCGTTGAAGCGTATAAGCGTCCTTTTCAAGGACTGCTTCTGGTTTAAGCGTTTTGTTTAATTAGTGCTTCTTACAAAACTTATGGAGCGACTAGCCGAGATTCAGATTCCCAGCCGGTTCCGGTAAGGGTATCATCTCCTTCGCATTATTAAGGCTGCCAACCAAATATTCCCTGTGTATTATCATATGCCACGATAGGACTATTCAATAGCAGCACCGGGGTTTCCAATATTACCCTCAGGGTCGAAGTACCTAATAATCATATACTTTCCCAAAACCTATACAAAGATTTTATTACCAAAGCCCCAAGTACCCAGATATCGGGTACGTGGACCCTTTGGGCTAGGAGCTGGGGATTTGAATAGGAGCCAGCCAAGTGCGGTGGGAGGTTTTACCATGCCGCCACGAGAAGTGAAAATTATCATCTTATTATTACTGGTACTACTATCATTAGTTTTGTTACTCTTATTACTACTACAACACCACTACTATACTACTACTACTAATACTACTACTACTACTACTACTACTACTACTACCAATATTGATATTGAAGCAAGGTACGAAACTGAAGTGCCCCCCAAACCCTGGATTGCCCCGAACTACACAGGGTTTCGGGTTTACTGGATCAATGCTAGGGATCCTCATACTCTTGGGGTATGGGATTCCTTGTGCTTATGTAAGAAGGATCCCGTTTTCTTCCTCGGGTAATGCGGGCTAAGTATAGGGTTCGGGGAACCGTCAACTGCCAGCCTTAAAACAATAAGGCCAAGTCGTTAACCACAGAATCCCAAGACCCAAAACCCCAAAGCCTGGAGCCCTATACACCCCTAAAACCACAAACCCTACATTATTTGGGGTTGCACAAAATTAGGGGCAGCTTACTGGGTTTCCTATAATAACGATTATTGTATTCTGGAGTCCAAATTGGGGTCCAGTATTTAGGGAAACTATCATATACAGCCATCAGGACTTTCTGCGTTACATCCCCAAGCTCCTCTCTGGGACGGAAGTGGGTTCCGCATATGAACCCGACATGGGACAACATAGATCCTATCTTCCCCAGGAGGTCTTCAAAAGGTCCCCCAAACCCAGGGGTACAATCCCAAAGGGCACAACCCTGAAACCATTCAACTCGAAGTTATGCATCCCTACATGCCCCTATGCATTAGGCAGCCCCTTATATATCCACGAAGTTTCCTCATAAGGGACCCCTTGTTTTTGGAAGGTAATCCGCTTCTTAACCCTTGACCTTAAACCTAGACCCCTATTAAACACCTTGGAACCTGTAGTCCCACTTGAGTAGATAGAATATGGCTTTGGGTATACTATAATAAGATCCGTATGTGCCCCATACTCTATTTACTTGAGGGGTATTATAAACTCTAGTTTCTGAGGCTGACCGGCCTCTAGACCCGTGGAGTCGCGCGGAGGTTGCTCAAGCCGGGGACCTGGGTTCTGACAAAAGGGGGGATTCCCATAGGTAGGGTTGTGTAGGGGTTACAAATATACGGGCTACGTTGGGTTCTATTTGGATTCTTTAGGGTCAGGATTTAGACTTCAGGGGTTTAGGGTGTTTAGGGTTCGGTGTTTAGGGCAGGGTGGTTTGGGATTTATTCTTAGTCTTTATAGGCCTTAAGGGAGTGTTCCGGATCCTTGCTGGAGATCCGTTTGGCTGTCTTCAGGGCTAATCCATGGTGCTCTTTATATGGGTGATTGTCAAAATGATGGTCCCTTTTTGGATCCCTATTCATTATAATACGGCACCGAATATTGAGGGTACTCAAGGAAGAATCATAATTTTGACAATCACCCATATACTTTCAAAAAGATTTCAACTTTGGTTCTAGTCTTGGCCCAGCCCAAGGCCCTCTACCGGAAGTCTGTACCTCTAATGGCTCTAGTTCTGTGCGACTATGCGAACATGCGCGGCTTCCGCCGGAATTCTCTGGCCTTCCACGGACCCTAAACCTTGAACCCTAAAACCCTGAACCCTAAAACCCTGAAACTCTCAACCCTGAACCCTAAAACCCTAAACCCTAAACCCTAAAACCCTAAACCCTAAACCCTAAAACCTTAAAACCCTAAACCATAAACCGTAAACCCTTCTGAATAGGAGGGCTTCGTTGGCTTGATTTGCATCATCCGATAGTATGCCGACAGTATGCAGACTCTCAACATTGAGGGTTTGGTTGGCATGCTTCAGGGCGTGGGGCCCAGTGGACCCAATACTCTAGGTTCGGGAGGCTTAAGTTAGGGTCATAGGATAGAGGTGGCGTACTGCAGACTGCTCAACTTCCATCGTGATATAGCAAAGCAAGGGCGAAACGACTTCAAGTGCCCATTCGTTGATCTTTCTTGAGGTAGGCCACTCCAACACACACCTCCCACGAGCACAACTTTCTGCCCCTTGAAGTGTAAGCGCAAGTCCCTGGGTTTGTTTTCTTGATAACATGGTCCGTCTTCAAGGTATCCCCCATGGTGTCCGGTGAATCAAGGTGAGGGTTTTCAGGCATACTGAACTACAACTATGGAAGGGGCATTCTTTTTTATCATTCAGGGTTCTGAAATATCCTGAATCACCTCAAGCCCGAAGATGCATAGGTCAAAGCAATGCTTGACAGCGAGATTCGGAAGGAGAAGCCTTCTGGCGAGGTCCGGCTGTGATCATAGAAGCCTTCAACCAATGGCTGGCAAGCAATCCCGCTCCCCAAAGGACAACGTTCCCATCCACTGGGATTGAATACTCCCGTTCTTCTGGCATCACATGATAGTGAAGGAGTGTTGGTGACTTATATTGTGTTTTCTCTCTTTCTTTTGTTGGGGGGTTGCCGTTTATTAGGGGACTGATTTCAAGGATGGGGACAATCTGTAGCATGCATAGCTGTGATGCGTATCTCTGCAGTCTAAGCCCGCAAGAGCCCTGCACAGTAGGTGCAATTGGACTTTTGAAGATGAGGTGGGTCCCACTAGAGAGGAGTATTCTGGCGTTAGAAGGGGACCCTACTTTTCGCGACTGCTTCTTCTGGTATATGGCTACTTTCGATTGATTGTCCATGGTTTGCTTTGTCATGAGTGTACTGCCAAGTTCTGCCCGCAATGGCTTATGTCAGAAAATTCACACCTACACAGCCTCCTCAGAATTTCAACAATGGAGGGCCCATAGAGTCGCGTTTGAAGATGTTTGCGCTGCAAGGTACAGCTTCAGCCCTCTGTAATCCCCGTATATCGCCATGCTAACAAATCTTTGATCCCTAAGCCTGAAGCTCCAACTTATATGCCTTCCTGACCATTCCTTCCCTGCAAGGGTCCTTCTCAGCAAGACCGGCAGCGTTTCCGGCAAGCCTGGCCATCCCCACAGTGAAATTACAATGCCGGAGCCAGAATTACCTCAAATTTTGTCCCTGTCTGATCCTTGTGTATGCGTATTAGAGTTAGAGAGGTATACCCGTAATTCGTAGAAGACTTTAACGTCACATATAAATTCCTGCTGTAATGGTTCAGGCCCTGCATTCTTCCTCAGTTTTTGTGAGAGGTCTCAGACAATTTCCTGCGGCAGCAGTCGCAAGATCGCTCAGAGAAGAAGCGAAATCGCCGTCGCGACGATGCAGGCCTCTTTCACGCTCAGTTCTTTTTTTGGCATTGGGAGCTGGTGTTTAGTTCAGGTAGTGGGATTTAGTGTTATTCTAAGGGCTTATGGCCCACAGCTTTTTCCTTCTGGACTTCGTACTCTTCACCAGAATACGAACTGAGAAGTATTCTTGAGCTAAGTGCTCCACAACACTACGGATTAGGTTAGAGGCGCAGATGTTTTTTCTTTGCTCAATTTAGGTCCAGCCCGGAAAGAGTCAGCCGCTGACCGCTGAGTCACAGAAATGACTCAGTGATTTTGGGCTCCTGACTTTTGTGCTGCTCCACGAGAGCGCAGCTCCCCAAAGAGGTCATTTTGCTTGACTTATGCCCCTTACAGGGCTTGTGTTGGAATTGTTTTGGAGTCCTTTCCAGGGAGAGTTATACTGCGCTGAAGGTAGAGAGGGAAGCCTAAATTGGATGCCTCCATTAGGGTCAATGGCGGCAAACCCACAGAGCCTGCCGCCCCTGAACTACGGGACAAGCTCTCAACCTCAAACCCAAACCCGTAAACCATCCTAAGCCCGTGGCCCTTAACGCCCCAAAACAAGAACCTCAAACCGTCCTGGACCCTGAACCGTAAAACCATCCAGGGCCCCGGACCATGCAAAGCCCTGGTCCCAAACTGCCAACCAAGTCCTATAGACCCAAAATGAACTCTATATCATCTGGATTAGATCCTCAGTCAGCCTTAGCCGCAGACCGTCCTAGATAGACTCGATGCCTAAAAGCCTCCTATACTCTGCACCATCCCAAACCAGATCAAAACTGCTGAGCCTACGGCCCTAAATACCCTAAACCCTGACCTCAAGGGTCCATGTAGTACCCGAAGCTCTAAACCCCAAACCCTGAACCCCAAAACCTAAACCCGAACCCTAAGCCCCTAACCCCTTAACCCTGGATACCCGAAGACAAAAAGCACACGTTGCAGGTGCTGCCTTCGATTTTCCGCAGGATTGGCTGACACCAACAGCAAGTCCCGTCCAGAGGCCGGGGAACTTTAAAGGGTGTATAGGGTTTATATACGGAAATACAGGGTATATAGGGGTTATATAGGGTTTAGGGTTTTTCAAAATTGGGGTTATATTGGGGTTAAAAAGGCAAAATGGAGAAGAACATAGAAACTACTATTTAGGGCTTAGGGTTTCCCAAACTTGGGGGTACTTTCTTGGGGGTTCTAATATTAAGGAATATAGTATTTGGGAGTTTATAGTCGCTTACTTCGAGAAATTACATTTTGCCAAGGAGGCCAGTAGCCCAACGGTATATATGAGCTATAGTCTGAACTCCTTAAAGGGCCTAGCTAGCGGATTACATGGGGAGTATATCGCGGCTGTTAAGGGGGATACTAGGAGCTTAGGCTGTAGCTAGCTTGTTTCCATATGGAGCGGGGCTCTGACAGGGGCCTCTCTATGCTGGCTGGTCTTTGCCCCCATTCAGTAGCAGCTGGGAAATTTATGGGGTGAGTACATACATACATATATGTCTATCATTCTATCATACATATAAAAGGCCTCTAATGTGACCCACCCTTTTAGATTGTTACTGGGTGGGTGCAATACCCCAGGTACAGGGCTTAAAGGATCCTGAACCTTATTTAGGGTTTGGGGTACAGGTTTCAGGGTTTAGGGAACCTGTGCGCATCCTGGCTTCGAATCTCACATTTTGCACCTCGAACCCCTAAGACCAAACACCCTGAACACTAATCTTGCCCGCATATATTCCTTCCCAGAGTGCGAAAAGAATCCCAAAGTTAAGGGGCCTCCCCCTTGGAGACGAGTAGGAGAAGCCAGTTTTGCCAGACGTCGGTATATGCAAAGGAGTTGTACTTTCATGCAGTCTTCCACCCGCACCCTAAACTGCGCTCGCGGCAAGATCGGCTGAACCAGCTGACATTTGGTCAACCGCTCGGCACTCATCCGCCCTGCAAATGGATACTGGCGATTTAGGTGTCCAAGTTGTTTGTGGGAGTTCAGGGTTTCAGGCTTGTAGGGTTGTAGTAAGAACCCTAAGCCTTATATACCTGCATGACAAGATACCCAAGCCCTAATCAGTTGACGTAGTATGGGCCCATATATTCTTGACAAATCTCAACTGCGACTCCCTGAGGCGTATTAAACTACTCTTGAGGAGTTGCTGACTGTCTCCTTGGACACAGAAGCAGCATGTTTCTGCTACGCTGGCTACTCAGTCACGGTTATAATTACGGCTTCTACACGTACCGCCACGTGCTGCCTGTCTGCGAATATTAGCGCAATGTTTGAAGCAGAGTTTCTACCCGTGCCCCTTTATGCTGCAAACCGGCGGGACTATTGCTACTGCTGACAACCTAGCTGCTGTTTCAAGTACTGCCGATTTTGCCGGCTTAGATTAGCCAGTAATGTGGCACACTTTGACCCCTAAACCCAAACCCTAATTCTTGAATTCCTACGCTGAGAACCTTCGCCCTCAACCCTAAACCAAAAAACTCACTTTTCAACGCCCAGACCTTGAAACACAAGGCCGGAAGGATTAAATCGGGAACCTCGAACTCCTTAACCCCAATTCCCTAACCTTTAGCCATAACGCCTTCTCCCGGAGCCCACATGGCTGGGGATCCAACTTTGGCCTTAAAGTCTTTAAAGTTCATGAATAATTATTGTGCCTGCTTTCGGTTAGGTGCATCCCTGTGTTTCTGGATGAGGTCGGGACCTCCACATCACCGCAGCAGGCACCTGCATGGCCTGCAGCGGCTACTTAGCTGCGTTTTGACGAAATTTCGCCCAGCCACATGAGCTAGAGTCTGAACTCTTTAAAGGGGGGTGTATATAGGGGATTATACTGGGGACTGGCATAATTAGGCTTTATCAATGAGATACTAGGAGTTTAGACTATCGCTCACTTAAAGTGTTATGATTCCGCTAAACTGTTCACTGGATTCGTAAGCTCCGCCACAAAAGCCCAGACGCCTATGCACAAACCTCTGAAAAGACCAGCCGTTCTCGCCGCATCCAAAAGCAGAACCGCATCTCGCCAGACCATATGATCCCGTGTGTTTTGGGTGTGGTGTTGGTGGTTTGGTCTAGGGCTTAGGAAAGTGTAATGCATCTTCAAACAATGTACATCTTAGGTGGACCCCCACGCAGTAATAGTGACTATAAAGAATAGTGGTGATTATCTAAAGGTCCTTTTATCTTCCTACTATACCACTATGAAACAGGGTGGGGGGGGGGTCCTCCTAATGTATACTGTGCATACCTAAACTCCACCGCCTGCCTGTTGCTTTGTAGGGACTTGATCCATATGAGAAAGCCTGTACAGTCCCTAACACCTAGATGCTAAGCCCTTCCCCCCTCTTTAGCGCTTAAAAATACGGACCCTAAGCCCCACATACAGAACCGTAATGCAGGGACCCATTCAATTGGGGTTTTGAAGGTTTTTGAACATAGCTGTATAAAGGTCAGAAGCAAGTGAATACCACTTGTATAATTCTTCAGGCCTCTATTGTAGAAAACCCCGAACCCTAAAACCCAAAATCGCAAATTATGAGCCTGCAACCTTCCACTCTCTACTGAACGCCTGTAGCTCGTAAACGGTAATCGCCTCCTCGGACCAGATTAGTATAGGATTTGTCAGGCCACCTCCCGCGCAGCAACAGGAACAACTAGAAATAGTGGCACGTACGAACGTGTCCTTGTGCGATTCTTACTGTACCACCATGAGTTCAGGGGTGGGACCGCCGACAGTAATAAAAGGGTATTCTTAGTTTATTGCGCTCCAATAGAGTTCCTGGCGCTGCGTTATCAGGCGGGTATCCTTAAAACATTTGGTTGAGTAAAACTACCCCAAAGCCTAAACCATTGACCCTAAGCTATCAACCCCTAACCCTCAACCCTACACAGCAAACTCTAGAATATAAACCCTATGTCATAAACAAGAAAGACCTCACATAGCACGACAGCGTCACATCAGTACATCTGCTAACCAGGTGTACAGTGAAAGGTTTAGGGCTTAGGGTTAAGTGTTTAGGGTTTCAGGCTGCAATAGTACAAAATCCAGAACTTGTCACAGGTAACTACGGTAGAACGGAGCGCAGAACGTTTAATTCGTTTAGGCCAAGGACCCTAAACCTTAAACCCTGTAATTTGTCTAGGCCAGCTTCCTTCCCAGACCCCCAAAAGGATCCAAAAAAGATAACTCCTTAGTAATTCCATAGGTTCCCCAATTTAGTAATGGACATCTTTTTGCCTCTCCACACTTGTAGTTTTTGTTGCTCATCGCCTGCATCCCACAGTATACCCGAAATTCAACATATTGCCTTTTGAATGCCATAGAACCCCCTTCACAGATCCCTAAAAACCCCAACCTAATTTTTCCTGAAGTTCTCTAGGCCCCAGCACCTTAAACCCTGTAGACCCTAAACACGGAATCCTAGTAGATCCTCACATGAGCTATAATCTAAACTCCTTAAAGGGGAATTATTTAGGGGATTGTATAGGGAACTACTATAGGAGTTACTAAGGGGGATACTAGGAGTTTAGACTAAAGCTCATATTACCCCTGTGTCCCCTTTATCCGTTTGACCTATCACCAGCGGCTCTGGGTCTATGCCCACGAGGCGCCCACCAAAGAACTGAAACTGCCGACTCCCAAGGAGCACCCCGGGGTTCGGGGGAAGGGCTTTGCAAGGCTAGGTGAGCTATAGTCTAAATTCCTCAAAGGGGGGTTATATAGAGGGATGATATATGGGACTACTATAGGGGCTATTAAGGCGGATGCTAGGAGTTTAGATAATGGGTCAGGTAGGGGGTTAGGGTTCAAGCTTTAGGATGCATGTGCTCGCGGGCTTAGATTTTGTTGCTTAGAGTTTAGGGCATCGGGCTTACATTTCTGGACTTGAGTCTTATGGTTCCGGGACACTCAGGGTTCAGGGCTAAAGATTTGCACAGGTTTCGGTTTGAAAGCTCGAAAAATGCAGAGATTTTTTAGGTTTAGATTCGATTAGAGCTCGACGGACTTTAGCCAAAGGATTTGCACAGGTTTCTGTCGGAAAGCTCGAAAAGTTCCAGAGATTTTTTAGGTTTGGACTAGAGCTCTAGGGACTTTAGCGGGATCATACGCACACCCACATGGGTTAAATGGGTGGGGGTTTAGCTTGTACCGATTCACCACGCCAAAAGGGTGTTAATGTAAAATCCAGTAATCCCCTCCCCCTAATGTTAAACCTCCCCACGCCGCTAACATTAAAGATTTCCCACTTTGGCATGTTAGTGTATTTGGGCATATTTCAAATTATTAGGGGGGGTGGGTTAATATTTGGGGAAGCGGATTAATACGCCATTGATCACACCTGAGTTGTTGGCCCATTTCTGTGAGGCTTCGAATGGAGGGTGTTCTGACGCAAAATCTCAAGGCTATCTTCACAGATGCGGTTTGGGGTTTAGGGGCTAGACCCCTGGCCCCAAAACATTAAGCTCAGTTTGCTCCTGTGTCATTTTGACTTCAGTTGGCTGCCCCTAAGCCCTGCAACATAGGGCGCACATGTAGCGAACATGATGTCAATAGCAGAAGGAATCATGGCAGCAACAACAGAAGCGATTCTCATCCTGACTTTGCTGGAAAGTGAATTGGTCTTGCTAAGGCGCAAATGCAACCACAGTTCGCTGCTTGCTACAGTGCGTTCCCTTATCCCGCTTGCTCGAAATCCTTACATTACTGTACTACTGCTACCCATCTAGAACTTTATTCCCTAAACCCTAAACCCTAAACCCTAAGAACTTTATTCCGAAATTGAAGCTCCTTGCACTCCCTAAGCCCCAAACCCTAAACCCAAACCCTAACTGTAGATCCCAAACCTTCAGGCCGCATCCCCATCGGCGGCTGGCGAAGCTGCCTAGATATGAGCTATAGTCTAAATACCCTAAAGGGGGGTTATATAGGGGATTATACAGGGGACTAGGGTTTAGAGTTTAGGGTTTAGGGTTTATAGTCTAAATTCCTCAAGGGGGGGTTATATAGGGGATTATAATACGGGGACTAGTATAGGGCTCACGGAGGGGGATACTAGGAGTTTAGACTGTAGCTCATATGAGAGTTTCTCAAACAAATTTCTGCCTCATGCTTACATAGCTGAACCCAGTAATCTCTTCATACTCCGTATAGTCCCCAAACCCTAAGACTTACCCTAAACCCTGAGCTCTAAACCCGAAACCCCAAGATACTTAGAGGGCCTCCTGGCCGGCTGCCTTAATTTTGCGGCCCCGTATGAGTTACAGGTTAGGAGCCGCATTACAAGGGTGACCCCAAAATGGACCACATTTTTCGATTTAATGTACAAAACCTACGCGCTATGTAATCCCGCATATACCCTGAATGATAGTACATGGGTGTTTACCTTCAAAGGAAGATAAACGAAGATAACTGTGCATGCAAGCATCCAGGAGCGCCCTGGAGCAGCCAGGCGCGGAGGATTCTACTTGTGTGGCTTCAGTTCCTTAGAGGGTCAGGAGGAATTAGTAAGCAAGTTAGTAATCCTTGAAAAGAAATGCAGGCTACTATGTTGTTTAGGGTTTAGGTGTAGAACCAGGAGAAATTGATTAGTAGTAAGTAGGTGACAGACGGGGATGTGGATTCAAGCAGAGTGGTAGACGAGAGAACCCTGGGAAGAGAATCGCTGGATTCTCTAGCCCTTCAAGAAAATTGTCCGTGGGAATGTGTATGGGATAGCGCTGTGCGCTCCCACCCTGCGCTGTACTTCGGATTCCTAAAGCCAAGAAAACCTCCTTCAAGACAGGATGAGTACCAATGTTGTGGTCCTTGATTCCGTCTGTAGTTTTGGTGCTGCATGGGATTTTCCGGCAGACCAACAGGATATTGGCCCAGGTGGTAGGTTTAAGGGTTGAGGCCTTCCATTAAAGCGGGGGTAGGGTTTGGCCTCCCAGTGCGTTTGCCGGTGGACATAGTTAGAAGGTTTGAAGACTAGCATGGCCATCGGTTCGGCTCTCCCATCGCATCAGTGTCAAAGTCGTCCGGGAATCCTGGTGGGGATCAACTGGGGAGGCTGAGGGTATTGTTGATAGCCCTGTTCGACAAATGCTCTTCGGGGGAACCTATGAACTTAAATGAAGCAGCCTGAAGCTGACTGGTGCACAAGGAATCCAGGAATCCGATGGGGTTCGCCCACGCGCTACAGCTTAAGCACCGTCAGGCGAAGCACCACATACGCCTGAAAGCCAGCAAAAGCGCATGTCATGTGCATGGCATCTACGTGAGCAACCATAAGGTCTTGCCGCATGGAGCTTTCGCATTATTCAGTGTCACTTGATGCAAGGCCAATATTGGGGTCCCCCTATTTTGGGAAATTGCCACATATCTTGTGCCTGAAGGACTTGTCCCCGAACAGGTGCAGCACTGTTATCGCCCAAGCAGGCTTGTAAGTATCCAGCTAGGACAGATATCAGGTATTATGTTACTGCTACCCGTAGGTTTGAGGGCACAGGCGTTTAGGGTTTAGGGTGTTACTACTACCCCTTGACAGACCCATGCCCTAAACCCTACGCCATCGTACCGCAGGTCACGGGCAGGTACAGACACCATCTCCACTCGCAGCAGGCCGGGTGCAGAGTTGTCTTCAGGTTCTATCTCTTCTGGGTACTGATTCCCGAATCCAGGCAATACCCAAAAGTCCCGTATACCTTCATGACTGTTTCTGGATACCGCTAATGTTTTGTAACATGCCTGCCCTGGTTCTAGGTTCCCAGTGTTGGGTTTGAGGCTTCTGGCGTGAAATTTCAGCTGAGCATTTTTCTACTTCCGGATTGGGTGCTCAAGAAGTGCCGGTTTTAAATGCAGCTGATTTGATTGAGCTCAGGTGTTGCCCATTCAAAACGATGTCAGGTTTCTAGGGCTCGGGCTGAGTTGATGCAGATTTGATTCGCAGGTGTCTCGAAAAGTCCCTGCATCATCTGATGGGATTCCATGTTTTTGGCGAGGGTAGGCTTTGACACTATTATTGGCTACCCTTAACCCTTGACCCTAAACCCTAGCTTCCGCGACGAAACTCCAACTCGCAAGCGGGCAGGGTTTCAGAGCTAGTTTTTAGAAGCAAGGCTGCAGCAAAATGCGAGTCAATGATGGCCTCGAGACTACCTCAAGTTCTACACCGTTTAGGGTTCAGGGTCTAGGGTTTAGTGTGCCGCCATTCCATCACTTACTGGTTAGCAGGGAATGCAGGATCACAGTATGAGTCTCTACATAACCCTGTGAACTTGCTCCTCTAGTCCATTCCTTTTTTAGCTGCAGACCACTAGTAAGATCAAGTGGTACATCATGCGGGTGCCTCTTTAGGGGCCAATAAAAATCAGTTGTGGAGACTGACTCTGCTTGGTTCTTGTTAGGTAGGCCCCGAAGAGTTGGATCCTGCATCCCAGAAAGCACGTCTGTAGCATAAGTTCAGACTTCAATTGCCTAGAATGCCAGACTCCCACACATTCATCGCAAGAAACCAAGACCCTAAAACCCAAAGCCTCAAGCCCAAATAAGAGAGATTGACACATGCTCCTGCCCAAGTTCCCCCACATCCGCCCCAGCGCGTGCGGGGTTTACGGCTGCGGGATTTAAGCTTTGGGGCTTGCTGAGGCAGACAGCTCCTGCTGCGCCAGTTCAATTTGACGAGGTGACCGCAACATCTCTCCCTGCACGAACTAATATTAGAGTCCCTCATAAGGAACCCATGTCCATTAACTTATAAGTAGCAGGAATTATTGACTGTAGCTCAATATGGCCAATGTCCTTGTATATCCTCATAACCCACCCTGTCCTTTAGAATTATGGCGACCTCATGGACAAGCACAACAAATGATGACACATACAACAAAGAGTTCCAAGGTAGCACAGAGGGTAGATGGAGGGTCCAGGTAATTTCAGGCTTTGGAATTTTCAAGGAGAAGTATGTTTCATTTGAGGGTTATACAGGGGTGATGGTTCCATGATGTTCTGTGGAGTGTGGACAGATACATATTATGAGATATTATAGCGGGTACTCCACATCATCCATCTTGAATGCCCAGGGAGCCTGTAATGCCTTAGGAGAACCCTTATGATCCCGCATGGTCACTGTACTATTGGGTGGGGGTTCACCTAAATAATACCCCTTGACTATGGAATATAGTTGAAATAAGTCTTGAATCCTCGTATCAACTCCTTGAAGAGGGTCATATAAGGACTTTCTAGGGGACTATTATAGGGGTTACTAGGGGGGGATGCTAGGAGTCTAGACTATGGCTCACTTAAGGTAGTACGTGGACTCCCAGCTATAGCCCACGTGAACCTGATGTGTTGAAGTGCGAGGTTTTGTGTGCCGAGGCTTGCGGGAGCTCCGCCCCCCACCCCGACCATACACCCCAAACCCCTTGCCCTATAGTCCCCCTTAAGTAGATAGAATATGGGGTATATGGGGATCTTGTTATAATATTCCCAAAGCCATATTCTATCTACTTAGGGGGGGCTATATACCCCAAACCTTTAAACCCTTAACCCGAGCCACCATAAGAGCCCAAAGGCTTTGGGAAGCCTCAAAGTCCATCATAAGTGCCTTAACCCTAAACCCTAAACCCTTAGCGCTGCAAGACGTAAACTCGAACTGCTGAAGTGCATCCTCCGAAGCTGAACTGACTCAGTAGATATGACCCCTTCATTTAGGGTTTAGGATTTTGGGTTTAAGGCCTAAACTCCTTAAAGGGGGGTTACACAGGGTTTAGGGTTTAGGAGTTAGGGTTTAGGGTCTAGACTCCTTGAAGGGGGTTATATAAAGGATGATAAATGGCAGTGCTATAGGGCTTATGAAGGGGTATACTAGGAGTTTAGATTATAACTCATATGGGTATTATATACGGTTACAGGGAGTATTACCTCCAATAGGGTTTAGGAATTAGGGTTTAGGGACCTTACTCCAACATTGGAGAAGCAAATGGAAAAGAAAACGGAAAATTAGATGAAACCTGGGGGGTCCGTACGGGTACATTGGGTCAATATAGGGTTTAGGGGCATATGGCTCAAGGTTCTGGCCGCGTGGGCAAGTCCTACCAGTACACTTAAGTCTCACTAGGGAAAGGAATGTTTGAATGAAAAGTGACATTTGAGGTGTTTCTTTTCGCATCATATACATATATATATATATGTGACGCCAAGAGAAAGTTTGCTGCACTTCTTGAGTGGCCTCCCAAGAAGAATCAGCTACTAACCTAGTTCAAGCTCTGCAAAAAGGGTACGGATTATGTCCCATTTTCGGGGCAAAGCCCCAGTAACTCACCCTTAACCCTGAAGTCGCCACACACCAAAAACAGCTGGTCTAGCAACAGATATACCATGATATACCTACGCAATCACAGGCACAGTCAGATAAGCTTGGGGGTTAAGACTACATGAGATTCAGTCTTCCGCAGGCAATTCTGGCTGCGCTTGCTGCATTGCCATCCCAATCACTGGTTGACGTGCTGCAGTGTTTGCCTTAGTTCCCCACCCTGGGGCTCCAATCAAGCATCGCTTGCGTACTTGGCAACAGAGTCTGCAATCATGTCGTATAGTAAAGAGAGGTTTCTTACTGCAGTGATCGGTGCTGGTAGAATCGCATGTGCAGGGTATGTTGCATCAACTTGCGCTGGAGTGCTATCAGCAGCTTGTGTACCTTCTAACAAGAACATGCTTTGCACACAGCATCCTTTACTTACTTTTAGTTATATAGTATGGAATGAAGGAATGGAAAGAATAGACTCAAGGCTTCTTTCTTGCATTCCCTGTTAACAACCTGCAAACACTGGACCCCCTAGGAGAGGTAATTTAAGGGCCTCCCCTCGTTTATGCTAACATGGGAGTGAATCTCCAGAACCATTTCTACGTCATTCCCATGTCTCATATAGCCTACACCCACCCCATCACTCCCCCACCCTAAACCCTAAACCCGAAACCCAAAGGGCCTTCTCGAGGTGCCCTTCCTGTGCTTAGCGTGTCTGCAGCTTAGGCGACTTTCTGAGAAAAGACCCGAAGAAGTGACTCTCGCCTTCGGGAACACGCTTCCGGTCAGCCGCAAGGCATGGATCCTACTGGTGCTTAAGGGGGAGTGGATCCCTCTGTAATACTCTCTCTCTATATATATATGCCCCTGTATGAAGTTATGACCCCGTGTTTTATCCTCAGTGCCTTATAATTAGTTAGTGCACTGAAGTACACTAGTGTTTCGTAATTTGCCTACCTAGGATATGAACAAGGAGTGCGAGAAGGAAGCGGCAGTTGGGTTGTACAGCAGCGGCGGCAACAGAGTCGACGGAACAGCAGTAGCAGAAACAAGAGCAGGACCACCGCCATCACCTAGACCCTAAACCCTACATAACCCCATTATAGTAGTTTCCATTTTCCCTTCCATTTTCCCTATATAATCTTACATAACCCTGTAGGTTTTCGGTTTTAGTATCAGCACTCAGAGTATTGAGATCGATCGCCATTCGAGGCCCGAATTGTAGAACGTATCCTCTTCACATGTCCACCAGGGGACCAAAGGTCCTGAATTGTAGAGGATGAAAAGCCCTAAGCCTAAACCCTGAGTTGTGGAGGCTTCCTCGCTTCTAAGCCCTAAGCCCAAGACATATCCGCATTGATTTTCAAGCCTCCTGCTGCCAGGTTTCTGAACTTCCTGCGGACAAGGAGCGTTCCTGCCAACGCAATACGCATGGCTGGCCCAACTCCCTACTTGGAGGGTCAGGGGACATGTAGCCCCAACAACATCCAACGAAAAAAGAGCTGAGCTCATTTATCCATTTACTGTCCCCCCTAGCCTTCCAAATTAAACCTATTGTCAGTTTCCATTTCTTCTTCCGCACGTTTTTTTTTGTTTGATTAGCCACTAGTCTAATATGTCCTCATGTATCCCCATATTACGCCTCTACATCCTTACTCGGCCGAAGAGAGTGCCCAGCCACAGGACCTACTCGACTCACGAAGTGAAACCCAGTCTCCGGCTGCTTGGCCGCATCCTCCAGGTTAGGTTTAAGTAAAGCCATAACTTACTGGAAACTTACTGGTGATTAAGCGGGAGTGGAGGGGGGGGTAAGTAACCATAGGTACCATTAAAGGGTATGATTGAATAAATAGTACTCATTTTTGAGATCCATTCCCCCTCAAGCACCAGTAAGAAAAGTGTTGCTATGAAATCCCAACAAGCCACAGGGCTCTGCCTGGTCCCGCCCGTCCACTACAACGAGAGGGGATCCATGGAGCTTCACAATGTCCACGTCGAGCTGAAGTGGGTTCAGCCGATGTTGGAATGCTGTTGTAGCTTGTGTTCTGTGTCTGTGAGAGCTAAGATTACAAGATGGTCCCTGCCTCTTTTCCAAGCAAGACAGCCAAAGCCTGACCTGGTATGGACAATTCTGTGGACTGTTGCGTGTCTGAGAACTCAAAGCTTAAACCCAGTACTATTCGTTCAGCCAGACTCGCATTGTGTTGCCCCAAGCTGATCTAGCGAAATCAGTCCAAACAAGTTACCCTTGGGTGCCGGATTGTCGCTATGATCGACGCATTTCACTCAATCATTTATGAAAGGAGCCCTTTCTTCTAGAAAGATAAGTGAGAATTTCTGTGCATCAAAGGTCCCATAAGGTGAGCCCGCACTGAAGAGTACCTGGACTGTACCTTCAGTTGAGCTGTATAGCTAAACTCCTTGAGAGGGATTATGAAGGGGAGTATCATGGGGTTATTAAGGGGGATACTTGGAGTTTGGACCCTAAACCCTAAAACATATAATAGGGGTACAAGGGGGATACTGGGAGCTTAGAGGGCCGAATTGTCTCCTCAGCCCCAGCAGAGCTGCCTCCTGAGGTCAGCACAGCAACAGGACTGGCGGGCGGAATTTGGCGTAAGCTTATCTTGGTCAGGTGTTAGGGTGACCTAGACCCCTCAATCTACCCTCTATGTACCCTAAATACTTACTCTTAGAGACCATATACGCCTGTTTCAGGGTACAAGGAGAAACCCTAAACCTCTATAGTTCTAGCGTGATCGAGGAAATTGTTAGCCTGGGTTCCTGTCTAAGACGCCAAGCTCTTCCCGGCTTCGGCAGCGCTATCAAAAGAAGTCTCCTGCTCTCGAACCTCGCTGCTTGGAGGGTCAGGGGACTTAGGAAGTAAGTTAATAGTTGGGATAATTGGCGTTATCATGTTATGGGGACTGAAAATAAGTGTGCTCATTAAGTCCCCCCTGACCCTCCAAGTGATACTGGATGTGGGGGAAGTTCATGTTCCGTCCCAAGCCGAATGGCTCCAAAATCCTGACAGCAACTGGGGCCCAGCACTGAATTAAGAGGCAGGAGCCCTTTGCTGTCGCCGCCTACAGCGTCAGAGCCCTCATATGTCCAGAACTCGGAATTGTTTCTGAAGAGGAAGAATTTGACGCTTCTGTGATGGCTGGTGCCAAGCTTTGTAGGCGACATTGTCACTGTTAGCAGTGTTTCCGCTGTGGTTTTTGAGAGTTGATCGAGTGGCTTCGGAGGGTTTATGGAGTGGGATCAACTGTCTGCGAAGGGCCTGAGAACCTGAACCTGCGCACAGGAATAAACGTCTGCATCGTACAGGGTGCTGAGGAAGCGGAGAAGAGCAGGAGACAAAGGCTCTATCGGCTTACGCATTCAACCCTCAACCTCTCAACTCCATATGATTGAATTCTTTCAGCTGGATGGGTGTCCAGCCGCTGGCAGCAAGCAGGTGGACCGTACCTGTTGCCCAAGAACTCTCGATCATCCGGGCTTTCATAACATCAAACCTTGTAGTGTCTGAATCTTCAACCCTGCACCAGCAACTCTGAGCCTCAGACATGAGAGTTTCTAAGCTATTCTCCTTAAACCCTGTTTGGAAACTTCATATGGGAGTTTCCCAAAATTAGGGGTGCCTTATTGGAGGTCCCCATATTAAGGATTATAGNNATTTTGGGAAACTACCATATTGTCGTGAGAATCTGAGAATTCCTAAATGTCTTACTTCAAGGTGAAAGAGAGAGCCATGTCGGGAAGTGCGACTTGCAGTCCATCGATGCCGCCTGCTACGCCCACAGCCCGGGGCTCAGCCGGAGCCAACAACTAACGAAAAAAGCTTAAATCACTGAAAAAAGCGGGCAAATGCCAGACTAAAATTGCGTTCCCTGTGCAGGGACCCTTAAAAACTTTGCAGGAACCCCTCGATGCAACAAACAATTATTTGTTGTCATCGTGATAGCCTGTATACCCATACTTCAGACGCCAACTTACAGAATACTTTCTGAAGCCCATCTAATAACGGGGTTATATTGGGATTATAGTGCGGTTTTATGGGATAATCGATATATGCTCCAAACCCTGCATACTCCACTTTCTGCAAACCCTGGACCCACCCGTGCCGGTCGACGATGGAAACTTGAAGGTGTAAATTATGTTTCATCTATGTTGAGTTCGAAGTGTGGTCAGCATTTCTTACACATGTTAGAGTAATACGCCAACTCTAGAACCCGCGCACCCCTAGGCTTTAAGCCGAGATTTACTTGGAAGGTCAGGGACGACTTAGTAAGTAACTAAAGTAGTGACAAGGCACTTTTCGTA
>CAJNIZ010041113.1:48744-62046 GCA_905231905.1 Symbiodinium pilosum
TAAGTCCCCTTGACCGTCCAAGTACAATCGGGGACTAAATGTGCCAACATTCTGAGTCTAGATTGCTTATTGTATGCTGTCGGGTACCTCAAATAGACATCAAAAGGATATTGGTAATTGTCCAGGCCGCAACAGTACACAGTTCCTTCAAACCCTAAATAAACAAAGTGTGCATGTCATTCTCCGTGTTCTGTGCCATTCGATTTTCCGTCATTGGGGTAATATCCCTAAACCCTTGAGCCCTAAACCCTGAACCCTAAGCACCATTCTAAACCCTGAGCCCTAAACCCTACACCCTAAATAAATAGTATTTCACCTGTGTTCACGGGCTTCCGGTGGAAGGCGGACCCGCGAGCGGCCCGCAGTGCACCTACGAGCCCCGCTGCCTGGATCTGCAAATAAGTGGAGTCTCCCTTGAGTAGAGCTAGGGTTTCGGGTTTATATAGACTTGTATCGTGGGGTCTCTATAAGGCCTATAGGGCTTACGGTTTAGGATGTATATAGGGTTTAGGGTTTAGGGTAACTTATAGCCCCCCTTAAGTAGATAGAATATGGGTTATACATCGGGGTTTTATGGGGATAATGGAAACAAAACGGAAACTACTATAATGGGTTATATAGGGCATAGAATATGGGGTATATGGGGATCTTATTATACTATACCCAAAGCCATATTCTATCTACTCAAGGGGGATTTGTATCATGGGGTCTCCATGGGGCCTATAGGGTTTAGCGTTTAGGGTTCAGGGCTTAGGGCTTAGGGTTTAGGGTTTAGGGATCATGGGGGCTGTACCTAGACCTTCCATCTACCCTTTATATACCCTGAATGCCCACTGTTCGGGATAATATACCCCTATTTGAGGTGACGGGGAGGGTCTTAGTACAGGGTGTAGGGTTTAGGTTGTGTAGGGCTGTATAGGGTAGAATAACAGAGAATCACATGAAAACTGAATGGAAGCTGGGATTATGCAAGGGTTGTATTTCCTGTCGGGACACTCTGGTTCTCAAATTTGTTGCATGGAGGACCCTGTTGTATGATTGCTGCACTCTTCCAAAACTGAGGTCTCCAAGATACACCCAAACGATAAGCCACAGGGTGTTAAGTTTAGGGATTAGGGGTTTAAGGCTTGTAGAATTTCAGGGGTGTATGGTATATAGGGTTTAGGGGTTTAGGGTTCATAGGGTCCAGGGGCTTAGGGTGGGTGCTAGGAAATGAGAATCAACAACGCCAACCAATCCTCGCAGCATGAAGCATCCTGATTGTATTGCTTCCAGCAGTCAGCGCAGTGTTCCTGGTCCCTGATATGAAGACGCAGCCATCCCTTAGAATCCTAAGTACCTATCTAGGGATACAAACCCAAACTACACTAGTCTAGGGTTTAGGGTAGAACTCCTGCTGTATACCATGTAGACATAGACACCTTGGATCCGCTGGGCACAAGGCCACGGCAGGTGGCTACGAATTGGGATCATCATTATACTCCGGATTTTGGCATACTTTGCTTTGAAGCTGCATGAAGCTTCAGTTTCCCGGGCATATTTACGCAGATTGTAGCCTGAAGCTGCATCAAGACTTGCTTCCCAAGCTCATATACGCGGAGCCTAAGTCTCACATCCAGAATAGGGCTCACGAAAAAGCAGGCGGTGCCAGATGCAAACCCAGTGGTGGAGGCCTGTGGAACCATTCTGGGAGGGCTCTATCTGTTGAGGCATTATGGCTCGCAGGTCTGAAGGGTTGGGTTCTTGTGGGATTCTGGTTGAGAGGACAGATTTCCAGAGCGCTTTTGATATTGGCAAAGAGTCCGGGAAGGCCTTTCAAGAGCTTTAAAACAGCGCCTTGGACTAAGGTAGGATCACCTCAGCAGCATGAGCGTTGCGAACAGGGATATTGATCAGGTTCGATGGTTTAGGATTTAAGGTACAGGGAGTAAGTTCACTTCTTGCCTATGACCTTACATGCTAAAGGAAGAAAACGCCTTGTATGGAGTCAAGATACTTGACCCTCAGGATGCCCCCAATTCCTATTCAATACGTACTCCAAAAAGCGCTGAGTCGATTTTGGGCAACGCCCATGTTCTTGCAAAGTCCTATAGTCAGACACATAAGCCTGAATGTTTTCCGAGCCCTTGATCTCCCTTCAAGAATTCTGTGCATGCCCTCAACAATCCCAATAATCGCTTTGAAGCCTCGGCCCTAGGGCTATGCCCGAAACCTACACCCTTCTTGCAGGCAAAAGGGGCGTTCACTTACCTTTGGTTAGAGTGGGTCCTTATTATAGTAGTCCCTAATTAAGGAGTGGATCCTTATAGTCCCTTTTTAACCCATTGTGGTAGTTTCCATTTTCTTTTGCATTCCTTCATTCCCAGCTAACCAAAAGTAAGTTGAAGAAGCACTAGAACACCCTAAGTCCCCAGACCTAAATCCGGTACTACCAGGCCTTGACGATAACCGCCAACCCCAACACCAATGCCCTAAGCCGCAACCCTGGCGCCTTTTTTCTCTTTTCTTTTAGGGTTTAGAGCTTAGGGCTTAGGGATCTATTGGGCTTATACTGGGATAATGGAAAATAAAATGGAAACTACTACGGTTATATAGGGTTTAGGGTTTACCTCAAGCCAGCATCCAGAAACCTTGAACCAAGAGCTTAACCCTAAACGTGGTTGCCTGGATTATACCGCTGAATTCTTTTAGAACTAGAACCCAGCAAATACCTCAAATCTTCAAGTCCCTTTATAATCCCCATTAAGTCCCTTCGAAATTTCCTCCAATTCCCAAAGCCTGAACCCTAAACCCAATCTTTACAAGGTGCCGGTCTCTGTCGCCGAAGTGGTGGCGGCGGCTGCGGATGCAGCTGGGCCCGCTCAGCCCTCGCAAGGCTTTATGTGGGTTTTTGATTTGGGGGTTTAGGATTCACGGGTATTATAACCCAACACTCGAGAATCAAGTGGGTGTTTGATTTGGGGGTTTAGGTTTAGGATTCAGGGGGGTGGGTTGCTATAATTGAGAATCAAAGCATAAGAAGCTTCAACAGTGTTATGAAAACTGCGCTGATGGGTTTAGGGTTCTGGGGCTATGACTACAAGGGGAATGAAAGAATGGAGAATAACATGGTACAGAATTTAGTGTTTAATTTACCTAAACCCTAAACCTTAATCTTTTGGCCCATGGGTTCCAACATAGGGGTTTCGGGCCCTTACTGCATCCTATAAAGGTACTTTAGGGTTTAGGGTTGAGGGTTTGGGAGGTTGTACTTCTTAACATGTTGGGGTCTCTCCGCACAGGGGCCTGGAGGACTGGAAGCTATGTAGGGATTGAAAGGTATGATGGGGTCCTGATCACGGGTGAACCCTAAACCCAAAATAGTAGTTTCCATTTTCTTTTCCATTGTCCCGATGAAACCCCAACACTACCCCAGTTTTTGAGACTTCGCCTCCTTACATACAAGTATACTGAACCTGGCTCATGTTGATGTGAGAGCTAAACCTCATTTCCTACATGGGATTCGAAGCAGCAGTGGTGGGTGACTGATGGGATTCTTGTCTAAGGCACGACTACAATTCCTACACCATGATTCTCTGCTAGGTTCGTGAACCCTACAATTCGACCTTAAAACCTGCACCTGGAACTTAAGCCCTATACCCTAAAGCTATGGCAGTTGCATTTGCGATCTAAACATAAGCCCTAACCCTGAACAAACATAGATCCCTAAATCCCCCCACGGCTAAGCCCTACACCATACTATGGCCTAAACCCTAAACCCTAAACCCCCAAGCCCTACACCATAGTCTTCTCCTTGGCTCCATTCCTACTAACCAACCATTCAGCCTCAAACCCTAAATCGGGCTGCTGAGGGTTGAGGGTTTGGGGCTTGGAGTTTAGGGCTTCGCGCTTAAGGTGTAAGGTTTAGGCCATCCCTATAAGCTCTCAGTTTCCATTTCAATGTCCATAGTCTTGTTCCTTTAAAAGTATAGTAGCTTCCATTCTATTTACTTTTGTGCCATTTGGTGTTCCAGCATGTCTGAGCCCTATATGGTAGTTTCCCTGAGTAACGGGACCCCAATGCAGACCCGCTTATTTAATAATCTTTATTATGCGGACCCCAAATAGGACCCCTAATTTTCGGAAACCTCCATATACATCCTTATAAACCTTTGTTGGAGCCCAAGTTCCTATCCTCCTGCAAGTTTTGACCGTTTGATTCTCCAGTATAGGGGTAAGATCCAATAAGCCTGATTCAGCCCCTATAGCCCCCTAGACACCGCTAGAGAATCCCTATACCCATCCCTATATAAGCCCTCTATATCCCTAAGCCCTAACCCCTAAACCCTAAACCCTATAAAGCCTAAACCCTAAACTCTATAAACCCTAATTAAACCCTATAAATCCTAAACCCTAAACTCTATAAACCCTAAACCCTATAAATCCTAAACCCTAAACTCTATAAACCCTAAACCCCTTCTTAATCGACAATTCTTGCAGGAACTTGGCCTGCTTCTCAACCGCCCAGTGCTTGGCCCTCCCTGGCCGAAACGTCTGGGCCGCGGAGTTTAGGGTTTAGGGTTTAGAGTTTAGGGTTTAGGGGTTTAGGGTTTAGGGTGGGTTGGGAGACTTGGAAAGGTTTTGGAACCTCGGTGGCTGCTGACCAGGGTTTCCGAAGTTCAGAGTTTAGGGTCGAGTGCCGTGGGGTCTTGGGGTTGAAGGGTTGTTGTGTTCAGAGATTTAGTGGTGTATGCAAGAAATCTCTGCGGACGATCCAAAAGTTTAGGAATGCGGGGTTTCAGGCGACTTCTACGGGTGGTCACATGTGATTCTTCTGGAAGTGGTTCTTTTCTTGGCGGAGCACATTCACATGCAGGGAGTTGCAACGGAGAGGTTGCGAAAGAAAGGCGGCTCATGTCCCCAAATCTTAAACCGCTTAACCCGAAGCTGAAACGGGCTAAACCCTAAACGGACAAGTACGAACCATTGAAGAAGAAGGCCCGCGCCTGAAAAAGACCTTATGTATACTCCCAAATTGCCGGAAGTCGGTTTTTCTTTCGGCGTCAACTGGATGCAGTGAGAGAGGCCCTTATGTCCAACGGATGCCTCCAAATTGCCGGAAGTCAGTTTGTCCTCTTGTTTGTGTCCGGTAGTTTGCTTTAAGCCGGGCTGTCATGATATGCATCCATCACAGGCACCGAGCAGACATTGCAGGGCATGACATCATGAGCAACAAGGAGGTTGGTAGCATGGTGCTTCTGCACTCCAAACTTTGAAGGCATCAGCTTCAATTTGGATGAAGATAGGAACACAAATTAGCAGTTGCCTTGCCTGGCCATGTAAGTTGGACTCCAAGCACATGCCAAAGTCCCATAGATAAGGCTTGAAGAAAAGTCATTCAAACCGTACCATCTGGCAGACAGACGCCGGTACGCCCAAAATGGACTCCAAACATCCGAATGAGGTCCCTACGGGTAGCCCCCACCCTTTTGCCTGAGGCTTCTCAAACCTGTAGCTCTAAACCTCGTGAAAGGTTTACTTATTGGGTGTTTGCTAGTAGGGAGAGGAGGAATGGACCCGAATAGTAGCCCGAATGTAATCCCGAACAAGATTGTAGCTTCCACGTAACCCATCCCCTACTAACAACCCTATCTCCTAAACCCTAAACCCTATCCCGAAACCCTAAACCCTAAACCCTAAACCCAAGTGTACTGCCGAAAGGCAAGACCCTTGGCCGTCACAGCTGTCCACCTGGCCAGCAGCGGAGGCTTTGCTTAACCCTTGGGTTCGGGCTTTGGGAAGCAGGGTTTAGGGTTTAGGGTCTAGGGGAGAAGTACAAAGAAAGAATGGTTGGAAAATGGAAACTACCATAGTATATTGGGGTTATATGAGGAGAATGGAAAAGAAAATGGAAGCCACTACATAGTAGATTGGGGTAATAATTGGGCTTACTTGTTCCGCATAACTCAGACTGAGCCCCATGAAGTTGCAGAAAGTCCGAAAGACACCTCTGCGGCCAGCTCAGCACGGGGAAAAACAATCTGACAACAGCTCGGTGCATTTCTCGGTCTGTTGATGTCATTTTTCATAGGCTTAGATATAGCCACTTCGACTGTTTGCTTTTTGTGCTGGGGCCATCCTAAATTCATGATTCCACGCCGGTCCTGTGTTCAATCTAGGAATCCTCTGTTTGCAAGGGATCCTGACCACGATTTGTGGCGTATACCAGCGAACTGATTCACAGTGTTGATAAGGTCCGCAAGTATGAGTACGAATGCGTCATGCAAGAAAGCCAGCGTGCCCAGGCCCATTCCTAGAAGCTAACCCTGGGTGTTTAAACTAAAGTCACCTTACATCTGCACCTCGAAGCCCTGAACCGCAGCCCCTTGAATCTTTCCTTGACCCTATATATCGCATACACTTAGTCAACTGATGCCCAAGACCCGTACAGCATCCACAGCTGTTGCCTCCAAACTCACAAAACTGGGTTGCTTTTAAGGAACGTGAATTAAGATACTGCTGTAAGGAAGCTAGGGACACCCTTTATTATATGCCCATATCATTATGGCAACTTACTTTAAGCTACTTAACAGCAACCAAGTCTAGCTCAAGAATCCTAGGATGCCGGATTGCACGGGGAACAAGCTGTGCTGTTAAAAGTTTGGAGCTTCAGCATACTCATACCCACATTAAAGTGCTCCTCATGGTTGGTTCCCAAAATACGGGACCCCAATAATTATAGATCCCGAACATACTGTAGTCCTTGTTATAGGGGTCCAACCCTCCCCTCCTCCCCCCAAAAAGAAAATGTTTTCTGATTTTGAGAAATTCCCGTATAGCCTCAGTAGAACCAGATCAGGGGATTGAGGGGGCTCATGATCGGGTTAGAAGAGGGTTTAGGGTTCAGGGCTGAGGTTTTTTGATTGGGCGGTACTTGCCCTGAGCCTCCAGGTAGTGGTACCACTACAACTGCACCCATGCTAGTAATTTGCCCGAGCCTTAAGCCCTCAAACACTTCCCTGAGGCTCCTGCGTACTTCCTGTTTAGAATGCTGCTATTATTATCACTATTACTGTTTAATTACTATTGCTATTCCTACTACTATGACTATTACTATTCATGTTTTGTTGGTAAAGGTTTTAAGTACCCTAAACCCTGGACCCTGTAGAGACTCACATAAGGAATTTCATCGGAGCCCTTAGGTAAACTCCAAACCCTCAGCCAAAGAAGGCTCCGACGCGAGGCTTCGACGCGCAACAAATCTAGATAGTAGGTTGCCTCTCGGCATTTGGGTTTAGGGTTTAGCTTCATAATGCCCATAATTACATCCTAGGGTCCTTAAGGGCCCTCTGTTTTCAGAAGGGGTGGATCATCAACTATAGATAAGTGTCTCGAAATCGGAGCCCAAGCAATCCCAGAAATGTTGGCGCCTGGCTTGCACGTGTCACGTAGGACGGTGTTACAGAGTTGAGGGTCTGGTGAAGTCCTGATGATCCCTTCTGCATGTTTCTTGGTGTGGATCTCATGAAGATCCTTGGGACTTAGCTTGGACCTTAGACCCTTAACCCCTTTGGGATTTCCTTGTACTCCTATTGGAGGTATCTGAGGCTTAACCCTTAGTAGGGGTAGTAAGTGCCACGTAAAAGAAGTATCTTGATTTAGGGACCCTGCGTAGCTCTTACAAATTGACGACATATGGTTGATGGGCAAACTTTTGCATGCCCCTAAGTACAGAATACAGGGTTTAGGGCTTAGGGTTTAGGGGTTAGGGGTTAGGGTCTAGGGTGACCGGTGTATAGTCCCCCTTAAGTAGATAGAATATGGGGTATATGGAGGGGGTCTTATTAAAATATACCCAAGCCCATATCTTATCTACTTAAGGGGGACTATGGGGTTTAGGGTGTCGGTATATAGACCCATACAGGATTTTGTCCATCCACTGTATTGCAGAAGCTGGTTTATACAGCTGGGGGAGCCCTAAGATCTCAGCCAGGGTGCCTAAGGAGAGCGCGTGGGTGCAAGGGTTTTCCACCAAACCCTGAACCCTAAACCCTAGACCCTAAACCTTGTACCCCTAAACCCTAAACCCTAAACCTAGGGTTTAGGGTTTAGGGACTAGGGCTTAGGGAATACCATGGTAGAAGTCCGAACAGTTGCCAAAACTGTTCCCTTCTAAAGGGCTCTCAGAGGTTAATGGAATAATGCCTTGCTGTGAGAAATCCATCTGTGGTATGTTTGCTCTACAGCAGTTAGGATAAAAGGCGCTTGCAGTTCCCGACCTCATGCAGTTTGAATTCATCCCCTCCCGCAGCCCGATGATTCAAAGGTGCAGTGCGGAAGTCTTTTGACGATGTCTTGCAAAACAAGCAGTCAAGAATTGTTAAGCTTCAAGAATGTTCACACAACTCACAAAGCCTTGTAGAACCGGCATTGTAGGGCCTTCATGAGGTTTCTCATAAATTCGGGGGCAGTGCGGGTCCCTGATGACATATGGAGCCCAGAACAGGATTACAGCGGAAGCTCTCTGATATCCCCCTGCGTGACATAGATTTCTTTAACGTTCGTTTCAGACGCTGGCACAACCCTGGATCATACTAGCCGCTTCGCCTACCCAACGAAGAGAACTTCCCAAAAGCTTTTGGTCCCAGCAAAACTTCCGGTGCTCAGTAAAGCTTTCCATGGCCTGTGCGTATTTCGGCTTTCAGTATTAACTGCCAGCCCAAAAGGGCAATAGGGTGACCTCAACATAGACCTGGAAGCAGGAATGAAAGCTACCCCTGAATTTTGTTAACCTCCTTATCCCTACAAACCCGTACATAATCCCAGTTTCCATGTCATTGTCCATGTTCTTTGCCATTTTATTCTCCATATTGGGACAATATCCCTGAATCCTAAGCCCAACCCTAAACCCTGAAACAGAACCCTAACCCGAAACCCTAAACCCTAAACCGTATTGTCCTCGTATAACGTGGTGCCTTCTCCGAGGATTCTGATGGCCTCTTAGATGGCCTTCTCTTATCTGCGCCTGGAAAACCAGTACCTTGAGCCTGTTTACATAACCCTAAGGTCTAGGTACCCCACTAGTTAGGGTTTAGGGGTTTAGGGTTTAGGGGTTTAGGGTTTAGGGGTTTAGGGTTTAGGGTTCTAGGTACCCCGGTAGTACCCTATTCTCTGTCGGGTTTAGGGTTTAGGATCTTTGGGTTTTAGGATTTAGGGTTTAGGACTTTAGGTACCCCAGTAGTACCCTTTTGCCCTTTTTATGTTGGGTCTCCTTATTAAAACTGAACAGTAGGAAAAAGGGTACTCTTATTACTAATGGGTTACTGGGGAACCTGGAGGTAGAGAGTCGTATACACATGTAACAGGGTGCAGTGTTGAGGGTTTAGCGGCTTATAAAAGGTTATCGAGGGTTATATGCCCCGCTATGTGGGGTTATAAACCGCGAGGATCCGTGTAGCTGATAACTAGATGCTGGGGATTCTGATGCTACCAATAGTACCGTTTTTTGGGAAGTATGTGACTACTGGGTACTTGGACCTTCAAAGTAAATGATACTGATGGAGGATTTGGGGATTCAGTGGTCTAGGGTCATGGATTTGGGGTGCAGGGGCTTGGTTTCGTGGATAGCTTTCGGCATTTGGATTGAGGGTTCTGGCATTTGGACGCAGGCTTCTGATCCTTTTAAGCGTAGAAGGCGGCCAAGATAGCACCCCAAACCCAAAACCCTCAACCCTTAACCTAAACTTTAATCCAGCTTGGGTAAAAGCCCCGTATGTCTAGGGTGATGGGGTCCGCTATTTTCAGAAAGCCTCAACCCTAGACTCCATATTAGCTATTGTCTAAACTCCTTAAAGGGGGCTCTATACTATAGGGGATTTTAGGGGTTAAGGGTTCAGGGGATTTTATTGGGGACTACTAGTGGGGTTATTAGGGGGGATACTGGGAGTTTAGACTATGGCTCATATACTCCTGAGGAGGCCAGCCCACCTGGCTCTCCATGAATGTATAGTCCCCCTTAAGTGATAGAATATGGGGTGTATGGGGATCATACTATAATGTACCCAAAGCTGTATTCTATTTGCTTCAGGGGGACTGTATGTCCATGTAGCCTGAACCCTGAAGCTTTTTTATATTCCACACCGCTGGGCTGGCTTTCCATCAGTCGGGCCCAACTCGTTTCGAGAAATTCCAGAACAGAACTCTAGCTGCAAGAGCCGCAGTTGATAATTTTTGGGGGCTTTGCTATACGGTTCCGTAGGAATATCGGTGAGCCTGTATGTATTGGGGATTTGTTGAGGAGACCATAGCTTAGCAACTATGGGTCACGTGGAAGGTTCTCGAAATTGCTCCCTCCAGGGGAGGGTCAGGGCACTGTAAATATGTTTAGTATAACCCCTCTAAAGTAATTCCAGTTATCCCCATTGTTAACCTACTTGCTAAGTCCCCGTTACCCTAAACTCTCCTAAACCCTAAACCCCGCATAGTAGTAGGGTAGTTTCCATTCTTGTTTTCCATTCTTGTAGGTCCCCCAGACCCTCCAAGTAGGGATTCGCGCCTACCCTTTGTAATATGCCCTCTCCGCTGCCTAGGTAGGATTTAGCCCCTCCACTTTGAGAGCCCCACATTTGGTTTAGGGTTTTAGGGTTTTAGGGTTTAGGGTTTAGGGTTTAGGGCTGTATTGTAGGGGCCTAAATAATTACCATGGTTTGTGCTTCTGGAATACTTGTACAGTTATGCCGGGCTCCTCAAACGGACCTCAAAATGGTGTTGGCAATCATTCAGGATAATCCCTTTACCTAGCTTCCATTTCATTTTCCACTGTCTTTTCCATTTGATTCTCCATTGTTGGGGTAAGATACTTATTTAGGCCCTTGCATTTTGTCAGTATAAGCCCGTAAATAGTACGCCCAGTTTCTATTCGTTTTTCGGGGCCTTTTCCATGGGCAATTTTTTGATCCTTATATTACCTCTACAGTCTGAGAGACAGGCGTGGGGCTTTCTACCAAGGGGCCAGGGTTGGCATTTCTGGAAGATGTTCCCAGTGCCAAAAGGTGACATGCATCCTTAGTATCCGATCCCGCGACCTTATGGGAGAACAAGGATGTGAGAAAAGTAGGCTAACTCTTCCGGAAGTCACATCTCAGCTGAGGTACCGCAGGAAACCGCTTTAGTTTATTCCGCTCAACGCGGCGCACAACCCCTGCTTGCCTGGACATGTCTAGCTCCGGCGGCGGTGATTGCGTGCACAGATCTTTTCAGGGCGACGTCCTGCATAGAGCTGTACAGCGAGCTTTCCGATGTCCGCCTTTCAGAGCCTCCATAGGATCTGGCCGACTTCGTGCAGTTTCAAGATTCTTTGAAAAAAACTGACCCAATCCCTAGGGATCCAAATAGCCCCAAGTAGGTTATATTTACAAATTCTAAGGCCCAATGAAGGTATGGGTTTAGGGTCTAGGCTTTAGGGATGTTACAGTCTTTGGGGCCCAATGTGGGTATTATGTGTCTGGGGAATGATCTGCAAAGGTCCTGGCCTGCCATGTTCAGTCAGCATGCTATTCCCTCGAGGGTCCGTGTACCCAATAATCAATTAATTACCCGAAACCTGTACTACAAATACTAGTACCAAGATCCCAAGTACCTAATTATTGGGTACATGGACCCTCTGGGTTCATTGATGAAGCCTCATATACATGAGTCTTTACAACCAACACGGATAATAGGTCCTTCTTGGGTACCCATCAAAGCATGTCGGATCCTAATGAGTTTGCAAGATCTCCACAATTTTAATCGACCTGAACATGAAGCCTATGACCCACGTGCAACTCCTGCATGCTGATTTCATCCTCCGAAAGGGACAGACTGGAAAATAGATTGCGCAGGGCTGGAAATTCTAGACTTTAGAGGTTTAGGCTTCAGAATTGTTGGACCCGCAACCCCCAGCAAAGTTGTCACAGAAGCGGCAGCTGTCCTCTGCCCTAGGTAAGACCGGTGAACCCTCAAAAATCGAAGCCCCTGAAGCCCTAAAGCCTGAAAACCAAAACGTTGAGAGCCGCCTTAGATGCTAATCTACAGTAGTTTCCATTTTTCAGCATCCTTACATTATCAAGATCATCCTTACATGATCCAAATCCTAGGGATCCAAGTAGCCCAATGTAGCTAAAGTTTACAGACTTTGGGGTTCAATGTAGGTATTATTTGTATACTTGGATCCCCAGAAAAATGATGGAGAATCAAATGGAAAATACGACGGAAACTGGGATGATATGAGCTATAGTCTAAGCTCCCAGTATCCAAACGCAGCCAAAAACGTGTACTGCAACACCAGCGCTGGGGCAGGCAGTGTGGCTAACAGGGTGGCTCCAAAGCGAGCCGGCAAGAAATGTCCACGAACACGGTTCATGGCTTTAAGTTTCAGATTTCGAGACTCCAGGCTTTAGGGGATCGAGCTCCTGATTCCGAAGCGCGCATCCCTACAGCTTCATGCCTGTGCAGTTTTGCTGTTTCATGTTAATATAGTAAGATTAGTAATGATATTGCTATATACACATTGAATTACTCCTTGGAAACGCCGTCAGACGCCCTAATGCCAGAAATGAGCATTGCTTCAGTAGGCTTTCTGTGATCCCACAGCCCGTAGCCATGGTGGTCAAGGTGGAGATCACGGGCCATGATGAGGCCACATGTGCTGCAAGCCTGATAGTACCAGGAAAAGCGCTGGTGCATGCAAAGGTGGGAGAGAAACAATAGTAGAAATAGTAATAGTTGTCGCAGTTGTGACGTGACGTGAACGGTCGTAGTAGGATGCAGGGCTTCAAGATCTAGGAGGTTTAGGGAGGAGCGGTTCCACAACTCGAAAGCAGAGAGTAAGATATATTCCCTTACAACCTGGGTGAGGGTTTCTTTCTATGCAGCTGCATGCTGCCGGGTTCGACTATGCAAAATTGTGTGAGAACTCCTACTTGCATCTGTTGCAGATGCTGGTGCAACTTGCATAGTCACTACGGCCCATAAATACGTCGCAGACCTATTCTTGTGTGACATCTACCTCATCTGAGATGTAGATATAATCATTCGAGACTTATTTGGGCCTAGCTGGGGAGCTCTACGGCGGCAGGTGTACCGTCCTAGGGTTTGGGGTTAAGGGGTTGGAGATATCGTTGGGACGGGGACATTGGTCATTGGGGCTGTAACACCAGGGGACCGTGTTAGTTTCCATTTTCTGTCCATTACCCGAATATGACCCTGTGATATACGATAATATCCCAGTAGTCTCCATTCCATTTTACTTTGTCTTTTCCATTTGCTTCTCCATTATAGTAGTTT
>CAJNIZ010041113.1:65911-93804 GCA_905231905.1 Symbiodinium pilosum
CTGCAAGAACAAAAGCGTGCCTTCCTTGTATGTGAGGGTTGTTCTAAAGGTCCTTGTCTTCGGTTTATACTTGGGCGACCATTTCAGCTAGTTTAATGGACTCGCGAAAGTTTCGCGAAAGAAGACGCGAAAGGATTACACTTTTTCGCTAAAGTTGGCCAAATCCCAGAAAGGGAATTTTGAACAACCGCCATATGCTAAACCAAACAAATTCAACAGTCACAATGTCCAGGCCGCAAAACCATGCATGGTACATAATGTCTCAGCAAATGCCGTAAGCTCTAGAACCGCACGATTCCATGCTCTTAAAGCCTAATCTCAATCAAACACAATAAAAATGGAAGCCCCTGAGTTCTGACAATAAGCCCTTCCCGTAGAACCAGTATCTTTGCAGTCAACAAACAGGGAAGCATTGACAGTTGCTATGTTCGGGTCAATAGCCTGACTATCCGCATCAGACACATCATTCAACTGACCTTTTGTTTGCTAGGAATGAATAGTTAGATCTTTGTAGCAGTCCTTATGAAACCCATTGTAGTAGTTTGTATTTTCATTTCCATGCATTCTAGACCCAAAACACTACACCCATGGAAGTAGTTTCCATTTTCTTTTTCCATTCCTTCATTCCCAGCTAACCAGAGCCAAGGGCTCTGTGCAGGTCGTTGGAGGTCCCCACCTTGCCCGGCAAGGAGGCCTTGAACCCACTGAAAGTCTTTGTTGACGCCTCAGCACGGTTTAGGGTTTAGGGTGGAAGGCTTACCTAGACTCTGTTTCCTTACCCTTGCTTTAGGGCGCCCAATTTTTTTTCACAAGGCTCTACATGCGGGCTCAGGTTTGGTTTGGATTTTGTAAGCGCGCCCTGGGTTTATGGGTCCGGGCGTGCAGAGATGTGCAGGTTCTGTGTCTTGTTCGAAGTGTACAGTAAGTTTAGCCTAGTCAAAGTTTCTGAGGGTCCGGACTCATGACCATCAAAGAGTGGTAGTTTTGACAGTACTTGGTAGTTTCCAAAAGGAGGGGTCCCCCGAAAACATCCCAAAAATGCAGCGATCTTCACAGGCATAAGGGGCCCTAACTTTGGTAAAGACCAAATTGTTTCGAAGCTTGTGATGCTTGAAGTTCTGGCTAGAAATGGGGGGCTTCCAAAAATAGACCTAAACCTCAACCCTAAACCTTGAACTCTGAACCCTGAGCCCGAAACCCTTAACTCTGAACGCCAAACCCCAAACCTCCTCCTTGCTGGAAACTACATACCAAATTGACCACAAGAGAAAATTCCCACCCTGCAGTACGTCCAAAACTCATGAGCTATAGTCTGAACCCCTTAAGGGGGGTTAGATGTGGGATTATATAAGCCGCTTATTTCAGGTTTAGGGTTTAGGGGCTTATATAAGGGATTTCTAGGATAGGAGTTTTTGAGGGGGATACTAGGAGTCTAGACTATAGCTCGCATGCTCTGCAAAATATCTACAATCCTCAGTCACTATCAGCACGATCCTATGTTCTAGGGTTTCAAGTGTTTAGGCTTTAGGGTTTTTGGGTTTCTGGTGTTTAGGGTTTAGGAGTGGGAATACAGTAGGAGTATTCTTACCAGGGTCCTTATGTTCCTGCTAGGTTCTTGGGGTTCACTGTTGGAGTCCCCATTGAAGTCCTCCCTAAACCCTAAACTCTACACCCTGACCCTATGTGTGTGCAAGCTTGCTTGCCAAGGACCGTGATGGGTTTGCAGACAAGCGCATGGAGGGGCTCAAGAGCAGCTTGCCTCAGAACTTGCTGTAGTTTAGGGTTTAGGGTTGGGCTAAAGAAGTAACAACATGATGATCCTTGACTCCTGGTATCTTTGTTCTGTAGTACACCTGAGACTTCACCATTACATTTGTAGTTGATTAGGTTGCGAAATTACTTCTGCGTAGTTGTCAGAGAGGAAATGCTGGGATTCTTGCGAGGCGATATAAAGAGATGCTTATTGGAATCCCCCATTCCCTGTTGTACATAAGTTAGGAGAAATACATCCTAGTCGTCCCCTTTGTGTCTCTCATCTCTTTCAGATTTGTCTTCACATTTTCCGAAGGGTTCCGAATGTTTTACGATGAAGGACCTTCCCCCAAGTAATATTGCGATCTGGCATGGGTGCTTACGAAAACTTAGCGTCACATTGTTGTATACCCCCAAGAAAATTTAGCGCCGCATTGTTGTATGCACCCAAGAAAACTTAGCGTCGCATGATTGTCTACCCCCAAACCTCCATACGATCAGCATTCGGGGCCCGATTGGCCAAATCTTTGAAGTCCGGAATTCAAATACCCAAAGAAGGTCTCCGAAACCTTAATTAAATTCTGAACCCAAATATGTTAACCCCCAAATCCTAAACCCTACATATACTAAACCCTGACTATCCTATTTCTATACACCCCAAACCCTATAAATCCTAAGCGCTAGAAATCCTACGTCTATATCCTCAACCTACACCCCATAAAGCCGATGTAAACCTTGGATGTTGTCCCACTCAGCAACAGTTGGTTAACATTGCCACTATATAATTCTACATAACACGGCATGTTACCCCTAATATAGAACATTACAGGGTGGGGGCAGGTAGACCCTAAACCCTAAACCCAATGATCGCAGGCTACTTATCGGGCCTCGCTGCGCAGGTGCAGACCATGGCGCAACTGGGGCAGATCTGGAAGTTTCGCAGAAGGTCACTGGATCTATAGTCTAAACTCCTTAAAGGGGGATTATGTAGCTGATTATTAGAGGGATTATGGGCTACTAGGAGTTTAGGCTTTAGTTCATATAGGATCCTGACAGTTTAGAGTTTACGGGGTCATTTTGGGCCCCCAATAAAGGGATTATGTAGAGGTAATGTAAGGGTAAGTGGGAAAGTACAATATGTGTCAGGGTTTAGGGCTAGTACCCCAAAGAGTGCACAATCAAATGGAAAAGAGCATCAAACATGAAATGGAGACGGGATTTTAGGAGGAGTTTGGGTTTAAGAGTATACCCGGACCTCGCAAGAACCCACAATCATAGCCTAAATGCCCATTTTCTGCGGGGGGGATCATTATGCGTTTCGGGAGGTTCAGGTAGTGCCCGGGCCCAAAAAGCCAAAGTGATTCTTGATAAGCCCTATCCATCGCAGATGTTGATCTCCCTCAAATGTTCCGTCTCAGGCCTTGTATATAAGTCCTGAGTGGTCTAATGCGGGGCTCTATAAAAAGAGTCCCTACCAAAGCCCCGAAGGATGTGAAAAATAGATCCACTTATAGAATGTGAGATTACCTATGGGTGATTATGTTTTCTGCTCTGTGGGAACACGTGTTCTTTGCACCTCCTGATTATGGTAATCCGTAGTAGGGATCCCAAAATCCGTTCACAATCCACTTGTCTAGCTAGGGTCGCTAAAGAACGCGCCTTCTTTTGCAGAAACATCCATCGTAACCGTTTCGAAGCTGAGTTTCCGCCCAGGGCCAATGTAGCTTCTAGAAAGAGCAAACATGATGTTTTCATTGCTTATTGTGCCCCACTTCTTGTAGACTGCTTGAATAAATTCCGAATACCTTGTTTTCTCCAAGGCCTAAACCAGAAGTCCATGAACCCTAAACTTTAAACCCAAAACCCACAGACCCTTAAAGTTAAAAGGCTTTTCAATTCCCAAGTCAGGCAAGATCAAGTGCTCGAGCAGCTCCTGGGCAGAGATGGGCCACATGAATGTTCAGGTTAGTGTGCTAATTCTCTCGGGTTTAGAGTTGAGAGTTTAGGGTTGAGGGTTTCTGGTTTAGGCTCAGGGCGTGGGCTTGGGTATCGTGATTGGGGTTCAGGGTCCAAAAACGTCTGCATGTCCTCCTTTGACAGATGGAAGAAGTCTTGCACCGCACAGGACCCCCATGCAGCTGTAATCCCTATAGTAATTATGGGTATTATAGGGCGGCGAGAGATTTCCCGTCCTAAGTGTGATCCCCCAGGTCCCGAACCCCTCAATCTAAAATCCTAAAGTCTAAGCCTCAAAGCATAAATCCTTACCTCCCCAGATCTCCACATCACCAATCCGAAGCCCAAACCTCAAAATGCACGACCTACACCTTAAACCCTCATCATCTTTTCCATTCCTCCATTCCGTGCAAGCTAACCATTTCGCCCTCAACCCTAAACCCTATTTGTGCGTACAAAGCCCCAGCTTCCATTTCCTTGTCCTCAGAAGCCACAATTCGTGCCCCAAGGCCAAAAAGAATCTTGTTCAAACTTGCAAGCCGGAACGAGTCTTCTTGATCTAATAAACAAATCCTACACCCTGAATCCTAAACCCTAAACCCTAAAAACCCTAAATCCTAAATCCTAAACCCTATAAACCCTAAAAACCCAAAACGCTAAATCCTAAACCCTAAACCCAAAAAAGCCTAGACCCAGGTTTCTTCAGGTCGACCTTAGCACCAGGGCGGAGCCAGGCTTTCGCAATGCTACCGACACTACGGGTGTTCAGGGTTTAGGGTTTAGGCTTTAGGGTTTAGGATTTAGGGTTTAGGATTTCGGGCTTAGGATTCAGGATTTAGGATTAAGACTGAAGGGTTTAGGATTTAGGGTGTAAGGTTTTGGGGCTTAGGATTCAGGATTAAAGGTTAAGGCTGAAGGCTTTAGGATTTAGGGTTTACGGTTTAGGATTTAGGGTTTAGTGATCCCCTGTTCAAGAGCAGTTACCACCATGGGTAATAGGAGTTATAATAGGCCCTTACTAAAGCCCCCTCAAGGAACAGGTGCTGGAAGGGCGAATGACCCCAGGTGTTTCTTGAGATAGGGAGTTTTGGGTTTGGGATTCAGGTTAAGGGATTATGGCTAAGGGTTCCGGGCTTTGGGCTCTGGGTTAAAGGGAAGAAGGGCCTAGGGCGCAGGGATAAACCTTCGGGTATATAGGCATCAAGAAGGGATTTTGCGGCAGCTCCAGCAGCAGCAGCAGCCTCCTTCTTGATTAGATACGCGTTACGTGGCGAAAGCCCGATGTTGCTGGCATTGTGCAGCGTCGGCGGTACGTGGTGGGCGTGTTTCATGGGTTGGGAGCGGGTAAAAGTGTTGATGTGCTTTGGGCTTCAGTGAAGCTAGTAGTGACGGACCCAAACCAAAGGCTACAGCTTCGCCGGCTGCAAAGCCACAAATCCTGATGTTGTAGGTGTTCGGTGCTTTTTATCTTGCCCAGATTCTGATGATTTGTGATTTGAATGTGCCCGGCATGCCCTCGTCAGGACTCCGAGCCATGCGGTCATTACACAAAACATTGGTGATCAGGATTGTTATTGAAGGCTCAACGTGGATACTAGAGTTACTAGAGCTTCCCTCATTTCGCTTTGGCATCTTCTTTGCAGCGGTGGATCTGGATGAGAAGGTAACAATTATTGGAATTTATGGCACGTGTTTAGACTTCAACTTTCAAATCTATGAACAGTCTTTGAGTTATACCGGAAGGCTGACAATGATCCTCAGGACAAAATATGAGCATATTCTCTACATGAGATAACATAGTCCCCAATAAGGGCTTGAGCGAAAGCTTTCTGTGTAGTCTCCCTGTGGTGTAGGTGCACAGCCATAGGGGGGAAATGCACGTGGACCATGGTGCAGCTTCTTGCTGCAGCTGTTCAGGCGGCATGCGCTGCAATGGCGTCAGGCAGGACTGTCTTGGTGGCAGCTGCGGTAGAGGCAACGGTGTTCCGACCTGTTGCTGCGACCGTTGTGGGCCGGCTTCGTCCCTTTTAGTTCCCTCAAGTGCTCCTCAGGGCCTTGGCGCCGTCAGTGATGAAAGGGCGGAACAGCTGCGAGCGACCAGCAGGGCCTGGACGGCTTCAGAAGCACGACCGGCAGAAGGGCACTAAAAGGCCTGTTCTCTCTCTGACGCTGACATGGTAGTTGTGGATGCTACCTTGATATCTAAGTCCGATCGCGACGCGCCAACTTTGACCAGAACAGATGTTCGAATGCTTCGGTGTGTTTCTATGAACGGAACCAATGCCGTGCAGATGTCTGTCACTGAGATAGGTCCTGTCATGTCGATTTCGCCGTTCACTGGTTGGGGAGGCCGGACAAGAACAAGACAGAACAAATCCCAAGATCAGCTTTCGGATCGTCGTTAGTTAAAAGGAACCTACCGACCCTTCTTTTGACCAGGCTTTACAAAAGCTCGTCCATGCACAGCGCCTGCAATTGTCAGGCGTCAGGACGCTCTGCCATGACTGACAGAAGTCCGTGAAGAATACCATCGTGACTACCATAGAGTAACACGGGGTTTTTGTTTTAGGTATAGCCTTTGAAAAGCAAGTTTGAATCTTTCATCCAAAAACGTACGTAGATGAAGATTTGCACCCCTCCAACACAGACCATGTTATCCTGAGCTGCTAGACCCCACACCTAAGCCCTAAATTGGGCTGCCGTTCAGGAACTTAAACTAGAGTTAACATGACATGGCTACATAGTAGTGATTGAGATATCCTTGCAGTGGTCATTTGGCTTTGAATTCCTCAACAGCACCCCAGAACAGAATCAATACTGCTCCCAGCTTTGCAGCAATCATACGCAGACCCTCATGGTATAGCATATTGTGAACAGAGTCTGGCTTGACTGTCGCGGGATGAAGGGGGTCCAATCTACCCTGGACAGTGACCTCCTCAGATGTTGTCTCTTTTGCTTGCGCAGGCGAAGAAGAGCCTGAACCCACCAGCACGGTCCCTGTCTCTATTTGTGTGATTCACTTGCTTGGGTATGCCTCCAGATTCAAGGTGGAGAATTTGCTCCTCGGGTTTTGTAATGCGCAGGGACTACATGGGCATGTGTCGGATTATGCAAATTGTCTCAAAAAGAAGCACGTTTTGGCGTTTGAGCAAGGACGGTTTTCGCACATGTGGCATGTAAGACTACGCTCTAAGCCCCAGATCCCAAACCAAAGCCATGCCGTGTCAGTGCGAGCGCCATTCTTCGGAAGTTCTCCTAGAGCAAGGTTGAAACCCATGAAACCATTACACTCCGTCAAGTTAACATGGAGCCTGAAACAATGCCCGTTCAAATGGATTGCAGTCTACCTAGGCCTCTTACCGAATTCAATGTGGTCGGTATACACGTAGCATCTAATTACATATGGCTGATACGAAAAAGTTGCATGACCCCAAAAACCCGACACTGTGAACAGTATGGTTCTCTAGCATGCTAATGTCGTGCGGTATTTTTTGGGCATCCGCGTCTTAAACAATTTGTACATGCAATCGTAGTTTCCGTTTCAGATTCCACTTTTGTTACGGTTGATTCCCCATTACTTACTGCTTGACCTTTCCGTCTTATTCGGGACTCCAGCCTTCCAGCTCGGCGTCTGGTGTTTACGGTGGTGAAGACGGGCCTGCAGTCCCGAGATGTGGGTCTAGAACGACGTACGGTTTCTTTCGTGCAGGGACCCCCGTTTAGACCCACACATACGATGATCCCTGTCATAGCGACTCCCAAAACGACACCCGTAAACCCCTCGTATGAAGTTAGGACAAGATTAGGATAGCGAGCTCGGTGCATGGTGTTGAAGGTTCAGGTTTGAGTTTTTTTCGGTCGTTGTCGAGCATGTTGCACCCCCCAGACCTACAACATCCGAAGGGCAACGTGCCATGGTTCGGAAAGGCTCACATATGAACAGCACTGCACAAGTGAGAGCATGGAAGCTAAAATGTTGCAACCGAGGCCGCAACCCTCGTCATTTTTCATTGGGGATCAGAGAATGGATCCCTGCAGCAGTTGACTTTAAACTCCAAGTTTTAGCGCCAATGTCCGTCCCGAAGCTCGCTTCCCCCACTCGCAGCTAAGCTTGCATATAGCTAGCCAGGTTGAGTTCAGCGAACGCTAACTATGGGGACTGCTTGAGTCCCTTCATTGATTGTGCCTCCTGGCTTTTGTTCAAGATTTGTTGTAAGGGCTTTTTTCTCCTTTTGAAGGACATATTGCCCCTTGACTGAAACAATCCGGCATTGCCCGATGTATTCAACAGATTCCTATGTACCTAATATCTAAGTGTTCTATCTTCTTCGGGGTGCTATATCCATGGGATTGGGTAATGTTGGTTGCTTTGGTGTGGTACATGGAAATGGTCCTGACGTTTGTTGCCAAGCGAGGTGACAAAGATCTTGGGATTTCTGGCTTCAATGTACATGAACAACCTTTCCAACAGTATCCTTATGTAAACTCACTTAGCTTTGCAGATCACGCGGGCATACAACAGTCTGGTGTCTTTTTTTCGTTGTGGGGAGGGGGCGAAGGAGGGTTGCTCTACTGTTCGACTTAGGTTTAAGGTTGAGGGCTTCGTGGGGAGATGATGAAGTTGCTCTGCACATGTCGCGATGGTGAGTGCTCAGGTATGCTTTGCCAAGATCCACCAGACCCATGCTCTTTCTGATCGAAAATGGGAGCTCTTTGGTTGTGTCTGTCATAGAATCACAACAAAGGAAAACAAATCAAGCATGCAAATCAGTGTTTGCATTTGTGACCACTCAACTTTAAGAATAATGCTATGTGCAGCAGTATTGAGACCGCATCAACAAGATCAGCACAATACGCATGGCTTGCGAACAAGGCCATTATCATTTGGCAATGATTCAGGCATAGCACGTTGGCAATTACGCGTGGGTACTCGTTGTCGCATGGCCGAATGTGAAACGATGGCATGTCGTCCATGCAGGGTTTAGGGTTTGGGGTTTAGGATCCGAGGGCCCACCTTGGTCATTGGCCTTACTTGCAGGAATAACTACATTTTTCGTGATGGGAAAGCGTGAAGAATGTTGTCAAATTGTGTTCCCTCAAGGCTTTTGTAGTCCCCATGAATTTTGCTAGGTACTCCTTGTTTGAGATGAGTTTGCTAGGAACTTGTACCAGTCTAGCGGGCTTTGCAATGTCAGCATGCCAGATTTGCCCAGATTTGGTAATCCCCGCCTTCTTCAGTCAACCCACCCGAGTAATGCAAGTAAGACTCACAGAGACGACAACAGTTCATCAACGAAGATTATTTGAAGCATGATAAGACTCTTGTAATCGCAAATTTGTGCGTGGACCTCCCACCAGCACACATAATATTTGCGCATGTGTTCAGTGCTTTTGGGTTAAAAGTTGGGTATTTGGGAGGTCCAGGTATTCCTTAGTGAAAGAGTCTGGGGTTTCTGGCTACGACCGGTAAAAACGAGAAGGAATGGCTGTCCTCGCCATTAGGGATCAGGGCTTTAGGGTGTGGAGTTTAGGATTTAGTGTAGGTTTATGTTTGTTTTCCATTGTGTTATGGAGAATCAAGCGAACGAGAAAATGGAACATGACATGGAAACTGGGGCGCTGTAGGGGGCTACATAAGGACCTTCGGGATTCTATTCAGTAGGTTTCTATTGTGGGGGAGTGTGAATAGGGTTCCTGAAGAATATTGGTGTATGTATTTACGGCTATAGGAGAATCCTATCATATATATATATGTATATACCAGGAAGTCAACCCCTTTCCCCAAACGCCAAATGCCAAGTATCAAAGATCTATACGGACAACACCGTATGGAAAGTCATGGTATAAGCGAATCAGTCTGTACCAGGATTTTGGTAACCCCAATACCCAAAAATATGACTCTATTATAGTCATATAGATAGTCACAGGATCCGAATTTGGGGGGTTGAGGCCTTAAACCCTAAATCCTAAACCCTAAAGCCTAGACCCTAGACCCTAAGCCCTAAATCCTAAACCTTAAACCCTCTTGTTCATCCAGGGATTTGTTCCTCGAAACAGGAACCCAGCTTGCAAATGAACCCAACATTACATACATGGGGTTTAGGGTTTAGGCTTATAGGGTTGAGGGTATAGGGTGATCGGAAGGTCTTTTGGGGAAATTCCTTCGGGATTCTGCAGGTCTGTACGGAAAAGTAATGGTTATTTTGAGCACAGGATTTTGGACTGGCTACCAAATAAGGGTAGTATAAAGAAGCGTGGTGATGTAGTTGTGTTCTGGGGAGCACATGAGGACATTGGAGGCTTGGCTGTAATTTCCAAATCTACTGGAATGTTTCCTCTGCTCTCTCACCAGACTCAGGCGCTAATGGTAGAATTATGCATGTGCTACGGGACTATAAGGGGATAGAACTCCTAATCATTCAGGGTTCCCCAGTAACCCTTTACCCTACGGGTCCAAGTACCTAATAATCATATACTTCCCTGATTATTGGGTACTTGGACCCTCTGGGTTAGTTCAACCCTAAACTTTCTCTTGTCCGCTGCAGACATCGGCTCCAAGAGGACGGCTGACGAATTTTTCGTGTAGGGAACCCCCTTGCATCAGAGATGCACAGGCGACAGCAGGCGAAGGCGCTAAATGCTTAGAGGGTCTTTCTGTGCATAGCGGCAAAGAAATTGGAAGCTGCCAAACTATACAGGGTTGTGGGATTCGCTGTGCATCTGGGAGAATAAAATGGAAGCTACTATGTTAGTAGCGAGGGTTTAGTTTTAGGGTTGGGTCCGGATCCAAAATTGGAGGCCTGTTTTGGTTTGGGGGCCTGTGAAATGTCAGTATTCCGGATTAAAGCGTTGGACGCTTGTCGCCGCCCGTTTCAGGGTTCTGCGCGGGGAGAACATGCGTGCCTGTGTATAGGATTTACGGGTTTGGGATAGTACGCTGGCTCATTTTGGGGCACTAGTGGTCGAAGATTCTGTTCAGTGTAGGGGTGCCTGAAAAATGCCCAATTTTGTGCGGGGGTCAGAGGTATGGTTTGGAATGGAGGTATGTATCAATACGCCTGACAGGGGGTGAAAGGTTTCGTTCATGGTGCTACTCGGTTTTGCCCCACTGTGATTGTTCACTTGTTGCCGTAATTCTGGTTTGCGTGTAATGCTGTCGTCGATGCTGAAAACCCTGAACGGTACAACCCTAAAACCAACAACTTCAAAACAACTTAGACCCTATTTGAATTTGGGTTTGGGCTTCTAAACCCTAAACCCCTCAACCCTAAACCCTGATGCGGGAGTTGTCCTTCCGGTCCTTGACAGGGGGAAGCCTTTGACTCCTTGCAAGATCTGTAGGCTTTTCTCCGGCTAGGTTTCGGGTTTAGGGTTTAGGACAGGTGTAATTCTCAAAATTATGGGCCCTTTTGGTTATGGATTCTATCACGGCACCTAATATTTAGGGATACCCAAAAGGGACATTAATTTTGGGAGCTACCCACATCATACGGTTTCTTTTTTTAACAGCTGTGTATTTTTACTGTTCAGTTAGTACATGTGCTAGGGACCTTCTTTTCTTGAACAGGCTGCCATAGCACACCTACTGACCTACTGGTCCTGCGAACGCTCGAGAGATATAGTTCAGCTTGTAGTATTGACTGTCACCAAGGAGTTGTGGGAACTCGAAGTGTGGAATGTTTCATTCCAATCCTGTATTGATTTTGGCACCCATCCCCCATTCCGATGGAAGTATTTGACCCCGGGCATCGGTACCCCAAGCCTCTAACACCCAAATCCTCTCTAGTTGCTATCTTTTGGATCAAGGTTATCAGCCCTATTTTCAGGACCCGTCATAATCTTGAGAGCCCTACATCCTAAATCCTGTAGGGTAGTTTGCATAGGTGGAGAGCCCCAAACATAGTCCGTTTTTTAGGGACCCCAAGGAAGGACCCTAAGCTTCAAGAACCATAAGCTCTGTCAACCACTGTTTGATCCCGTTTTCCATTACATTTTCCAGTTCTTTAGCATGTGATTCTCCATTCTGGGTAGTAAACCCTAAACCCAGAACCCTGAACATCCCAGCACATCCCTAAATACTGCCTATATACCACCTAGATATCCCTATGTAGCCTGCTAAAAAGCCTTCGCCATATTCGTCGATGCTACTCCCTAAGGGTCCAAGTACTTAATAATCAGATACTTACCCATACCCTGTACTACAATTACCATTACCAAAATCCAAGTACCTAGTTATTGGGTACTTGGACCCTAAACCCTAAACCGTATATACCCCTATAAGTTTTTATATATCCCTTTAAAGGGGACCTAGTTATTGGGTACTTGGACCCTTAGGGAATGGTGTTCGCCAGGCTGTCCTCGTTCTGCTCGTGGGGCTGGCGGTTACACTCTCGAGGCCGGCTCTTCAACCTAGTGGTGCTTAAGGTGGAGCGGGGGAGTGAATATAGGTAGGGTATCATTACAGGGGTATATGTGGCGATTGCATCTCCCCCACTCTCCCCTAAGCACCAGTAAATTCAAGGTCAGGGCCTCAGTCCTCTAGCAGCTTCGGTAGTGTCAGGAGCCCAATAGAGTAGGATAAGATCTGGGGCTATAAGGGTTGAGGGCTTCGGGCTTAGGGCGCAGGGGGCCAGAATAAGGTCTCGGGGTCTTGGGCGTTGCCTAAACCGCCGGTATTTCTTTGACAAATCATGTACAACATGGAGCAGTAGGAGGCGGCCTAAGAATGTTTGTCCGTTTCAGGCTCAGAGTCCAGGCTGTATGGTTCATCCTAAACCCCTAAGGCCTTTCAGTTTTCATCCAGAGGGATGAGTAGAAGTGAGCCTTTGTGAACTGTCTGGGCCAGGCTTTGATAATGTTATCCGGCAGTGCCAAACACTTAAACGTGCGGACCCGAACAGGTGATAGTTGTTTTTCTGTTCGGGGGAGGCGAGCTGGGGCCAGGGCCAGGGGCTGCAAAAAAAAGCCCGTATCATCCACATACCCCGGTACACCCCTGCATATTGACACGTGTGCGGAAAGATGTGACTGACTAGCTTGGCTCGAAACGACCATTCTTGAAAGGCTTCTTTGCGGTCTTGGAGTTTAGGGTTTAGGGACCTCGCAAGCTGGAATAGGAGTTCCACTGAGGGCAGTAGTCTCTAGAGTCAGGGTTCAGCGTCTGCAGTTCCAGGACCCTCCTTGTACCCTTGAATGGGGGTACACGGTCCCAAATATAGTGCATTATTAGGGTACATAGAGTCTAGATGGAGGGTCTGCAGTTAATGTTTGAGGTGCCCCGCATTTTCATTTCCTATGAAAAAGGGATAGTTCTAGCAGAGACCCTTAGCATACTCGTCTGGTCACTATTTGGGCTATACTCTAAACTCCTGGTATCCCGATTAATGACCACCCCTTTAAGGAATTTAGCTTCTAGCCATATCTAGAATTGAGGGTGCCTCTGTAAACGTATACCGCGCATCAACGAGCGTGTTGTCTTGCTATCGTTCTTATCAAAATGCATGAAGGATGCCTCCAGGTGAGTAGTTGCCAGGTTGGTACGCTGAATGCAAAGCTGTATGGGGTCTGCCTAGGATTCCTTGAAGGGTTACCCGCCTGATAGTTGCCCACCTGGAGCTTTCCCAATCCTAAACCTTATCCCGAATCCACAAAGCTTAAACCTGCAACTGCAGGCCTGAAGCCCTAAACCCTAAACCCATTATAGTAGTTACATTTTCTTTTCCATCAACCCCATATAAGCCTAATATAACCCCAATATTACCCCAGCATAACCCCGATATTTCAAGTCTTTGACCCTAAGCACTTAAGCTTTTAAACTCCCTGGGCAGGGGATTATATAGGGTTTATACTGGGGTTCTGTAGGGAGAATGGAAAATGACATGGAAAATGCTATAGTATATTGGGGTTATATATATATATATATGTATATACGGTTCGGGATCTTCTCGAAGTATTCCCTATGCATTTCGTGGCAGGGACGCTTGTATGATCCCTATGTCAGGGCTCGTCAAAGTTATAGCGCCCATCTTATCATGGGGACATGGTTTTTTTGCAGCCCCACAGGAGCTACTGTCACTATTAGGCTTATCCAGGAGCCCTTAACGTCCCTCTTGTAGTTCAGTATAGTCCCTAATATAGTCCCTATAATAAGGAACCCATGTCCATGATTTTTCTGGCAAATACTGACTGTATAGCGCAACTATGCTTTTGGTTCAGGTTCACAGCCTTCGCATCACCTGCTGGACGCCTGATTGACTATTTAGGGTTTAGGGTTTAGGGGTGCCCTTTGGTCTGCGTATGAAAGTTTTATACCGATAGTGAGGGTCGTATAGAGTCCGGGAGATAGCGATTTTTCTGAATTGTAGCGTTGAGCCCCTAGATGCTGTTGAGCGGAGCAATAGGTAAGGGTTCCGGGTCAGGGAATTGTTTGATTTTTCAAAAACTACAGGGATAACCGGGGGGAGGGGGGGGGGGGCTGCTGCTCTAGGAAGCATTTCCATGGGTGTGCTAGACTATTGTAAAATTGTATGATGAGTCTTCCGTAAACCATAAACCCTATGGTTTAGCATCTTTCTAGGGTCTCCTCAGAATTTCGGGAAGGCTCCCTGACAGGATAGCAGGGAGAACCCAAGAAAAAGTCTGGCAATATGCCGTATTGCATGTCAGGCCATGGTTGTTTGGGGTTTAGGGTTTATAGGGTGCAGGGTTTAGGGTTTATAGGGTTTAGGGTTTAGGGTTTAAGGCTTGTGGTTTATGGGGTTTAGGGTTTAGGGCTTAGGGTTTAGGGTTTAGGGCTTAGGGTTTAGCGGGTTCACGGCTTAGGATATCTGCGTGTTTCGAGCTATGCTCACGTCTGGAGCTACGTCTCACGCCCGCAAGCTCCAACATCCGGATGCCACAAATAGAACTTCACCTGGGATGCGTGACAGCAGACAGCATTGTAGGGATTGCTGGTCAGTTCTTCTTCAAGAGTCCACTTAGAAGATTTTACCTATCACCAAGCCAGATTCCAAGACCGTAGATGTTTTTTGTAACATTTAAAGGCCCCACATCTTGTTCCGTTTCCCTAAGCCACAAGCCCAGACCATAGCAGAAGAGAGGACGCAGCTCCGCACGCCGGGATTTTCTGAAGAGCGTGACAGCTGGGATTGCGGCCGGCGTAGGCACGGAGCTCGTCGACGTCTCTTGGTCGACAACTTAGTATCCTGAATAATCCATATTTGTACTCCAACTCTTACCCTCTGCCGGCATCGTGTCAGTGTTGGAGACTTATTGGAACATTCGCAATGTTTTTTTTTGTTGTTTTCGTTTCATTTTCCATGTTCTTTTCCCTTTGATTTTCCATTATTGGGTAATAGACTTGGAGCCCTGAGTTTTCTGTGATCCAAGGTCCAACCTGCGCGGGGAACTCAGCGATTTTGCTGCCTCGCTTGGGGGTATTCGTGTATTGGTCTAGGGTGGACCTGGAGGAGTCTTCTTGTTGAGAGTGGGAAGGAAATCAGGCCTCAGCAATACGAGTAACTAGCAGGGCTACACATAGGATAACTGTGTTTGTGACTGGTCACATCCTTCTCTGGGTTACACTGTCAGCGAAATATGGTATTCTCCCTAAGAAGGGACTCCAACATAGACTCCAAAATACGATGACCATTATCAGGAGACTTAAAAAGGTACACCTAATGTTGAGAAACTCCCATAAATCTACCTATGAATCTCCAAGTCGCTCTGCACGAACGCCTTATTAGTGCGACGTGATCGACCATGGTGCCACACAGTAAGCAAAGTAGCCACCCAAATGGGATCTGTTCCGTTTGTCTAAGAAAGAGGACCGCTGAAGATGCCCCGCATTTCCGGGACCGGCAAAAAGCAAATGATTGCGAGGAAAGCAGCTATTACGAGATGGTCTGGCATCTACAGGGACCCCAAGCATCCAGGCCGATTGAACTTTTTCCAGGAAAGGAAATACGGATGTTGCTGGTTGCTCGGTTTGTGAAGGATTGCCAATGCTTGTGGCTGTATCCTAGGCATGTCAGAGGGTGCTGCAGGGGCTGAAGTATTATTGCTACTATTATTAGTACAAATTATTACCTATGTTATTATTACTGCCACTAGTATTATTAGCACTATAATTATTGCTCGTAGCATTATTCCTAAGATTTTAGAACTTCGGAATCCAGAGGTTTCGAGCGCGGAGTGGGGAAAGATGCAGTTGGGGTCGAGCATGCAGCATGCACCATGGCGAGTTCATGGGTTCTCTTGGACCCAAAATGAGTGCATGTGAGGGTGCCTTTTTCAAAACAAGCAGCTTCACGCCTGGTGAAGAGGGCGGAAAGCCTAATTACCAATCGCAAATTTGGCCCGTAAAAGCCCTTGTGATGTTAATTTCTCCGCACCCAATCAAGAGCCAAAGTTGTCATTGTCTGATGCTTGATTGCTCAATCCTTCACTGTCAAGTCACTACCACTCAAACCACAAAACCCGACCCTGCAGCACTCCAACTTCCAACCCTGAAACCCCTGTCCAAAACTCTACAACCCTAAATCCGTAACCCGAAAACCGTAAATCCTAGCCCCATTAATTAAAAGGACAACTTAATTTCCTATCCCCCAAACCCCGAGCCGCACTAAGATGAAAGTCATCTGAGCCTCTAGCCGCTGGACCCATCCACACCCTGAGCTGTAGACTAAGCTTCTAAACTTCAAGCCCTTAAAAGCCCTAAAGTCCTGAACTCTACACAAGCCAATCCTCAAGCCTAGACTCTTTACTCCCAAGCTCGTACACCCCAGTCCCCTAAACTCCTACCCAGAATCTTCTGTGTAGTTCCTTGAAACTCCTACCCCTGGAGCCTCCCATGTAGTTCCTTTTAAGTGGTAGATTATCTGCCCGAACCAAAGAAAACCTAAACCCTAAACCCCAAAAAGTAGTTTCCATGTTTTTTCCACTATTACATACAGATAATCCCCATATGTGTTTAAGGAGGCCCTGCGTAAACCCTGCACCCCTAACGCGAAGCTTTGTCAGGCTGCGAGCGTGGAATCACCAAGGATGGAGCGCTGCGGCTGCAGGGCTTTAGGCTTCAAGCCCTAAACTGTAGATAAACCCTACATTTTAGACTTTAGACTTTAATATGCAAGCTTTAGGCTGCAGACTTTAGGGTGTCGGCTGTAGGTTCCATTGTGGCTTTAGATATGAGGGTTTAGGAGTTCGCAGGCTTTCTGCGAGCGGCGCGCGTTTAGGTCAGGTCAACCCCCCCAATAGTAATAGCCCATAGGTATGGAGTAAATAGGGCTTTAGAGTCCCTTGTGGTACCCACTACTCGGCGGGCATTGGCCCAACATTTGGGTTGACTGGCCCGTCTGGCCCGGTGGGGTTGTTAAGATGAAGCCAGTGCATCCTCCACACGAATGTAGACACTCCGCACCTTTAATGCTGTATATGTTCCCCAATAAGTTTTTTCATGTGCATTTTTTATCATTAGGGGTGGGTGGGGGCTTGGGTGGGTGGGTGCGTTGGCTTTAGCACTAAGGGGGGGCGGGGGGGAAGGTAAAAACACAAAAAACACAACACTCGACTGGATAATTTTGGGTCGACAATTGCACGAACGGAAGGTCTGGTGAACCAAGAGTTTCTCAGCGCATCTACATTGGGGTTTAGGGTTTATGGTGTAGGGTACATTGGCCTAGTAACTGGTCCATCGGAGCAGTCGTGGTTTTATAACTGCCACATAGTTTTTATATGGAATAGAGACCGCAGGTTTTTGGTTAGCAATGTGTTGATATGGTGATCTCAGCTATGCTTCTGATCATGGCTAAACCCTAAACCCTAAACCGTTGTAAGGTTACCGTTAAACAATGACGAACGCCAAAGAGAAGGCAATTTGTTGTCTCAGCAAGTGGCACCGAGGTGCGGGTAATACGCAATAATCCCATCCACCCCAACAATACACGTACCATTCTGAGTATGTATGTATGTACGTATGTATGTATGTATGTATGTATATGTATACATATATATATATACTATACATATACACGTGGGAAAATCCATTACCACGAAGTGGGGGGGCGGGGGGTGGGCGGTCTTGTCTGGTTAGGTTGACGGGATTAGTCTTGTACAGCTGCTAGTATAGATAATAGATAACGCTAGCGTTTCGTAACATACCTGCCTAGGGCTTGCCAAGGGGGTTCCTTGTGTGGTTGCTAGCGGCCTGCAGTTGGGATAGACGTTTGGGCCCGCGGCTTACGTAGCGTTTAGGGCTTAGACGCAGGGAGTCCCAAATTCCGTAACTAGGAGGTATATGCCTTTCCGGTTACCCTAAGCCTAAACCCTCTAAACCGCTCTATATAGCCTCAGTATCTGTGAAATTTTGCATGTGGCTCTTCATTACTTAGGGTACTTAAGGTTTTTGGGGCTCTTTGGCGAGCATCTCCCAATCATCCCTTACAGGGCACACGGCGTTGAATTTCAGAATGAATTCTGTGCACTGCGGCGATGATGGGAAGTTTGGGTTTGGCATTTTAGGTTCATTCGCTCATTCCCGCTTGACTTGCTATGTAGCTCATGTTGGAAACCCTGATAGGAAGGTACACGGGATGAGAAGCTTTTGGTATAAGCCTGCATCAACATGTGAAATTGGTTGGTCGAAGTAGGGCATGGGCCTAAGCCCTTACTGCAGTTTCCATCATTCCTTCATTCCCTACCCTGGGGATCCAAGCCGACTAAGAAGGTACATTGGGCCCTAAAGTCCACGTATATGGGTGGTTGTCAAAATTATGGTCCCTTTTTGGGTACCCTAAATATTAGGTGCCGTATTATAATAGGGACCCAAAAAGGGACCATAATTTTGACAACCACCCATATGTGATGCCTACTTTGGGCTATTTGGATGCCAAGGTCTAGATACACAACTAAGGACGAGTTCCTGATCACGGGAACCAGCGCTGTGGATGGATCCAAAGCTTGCGAGAAAGAATCTGGGTCATTGTTGGTCAAGGCACACTATTCGCCCGCAGCACAAGCAAAAAATGCCAGAATCTGGTAACTCATGTCCCTGTTTTCAGGAATGCTGCTAGCCGTAACATAGGGAACTGTGCCGAATATCGGATTTTGTGAGCTTTTTTCAGTAACATTACTAGCCTGTGACATAGAACACATTGCTATGATGTAGAAAACCACGGTTTTTTGATGAGCTCTATGAGCCCATACTACAGAAAACGATGCCCGTGATCGCAATAGCACAACAAAGCTTTGACACCAATCATATCTCAGGACCAGAAAACCAAGAAATGGTACCTCGTCGCCAGGAAAGGCCAGGCAGTGGGTTCTTTTAAATTTGTGTGTTTAGGGTGGTATAGGCTTTGGCAACCCCCGGCACATTTGGCCTTTTTGAGACGACTCTGGGTAGGGCTCTACAGGGAGTTTTTTTTTGGAATTCCCATCTAGGCAGACGGTAGGAAGGCTCCAGGAAGCTCTCCGGTAGTAATCCCCTGTCAAGTAACCCTCGGGCTCCCAGTTACCTAAATAGCACGTTACCGCGATGTAACCATAGGGTACATAAACCCAGAACCCATTATTATTTAGGTAACTGGAGCCCTATGGTAAAACATATCAGCACTCCCAGAACTGCGGGTTGCGTGTTCCTGCTTCACCGGAGGCGGCAACTCTCAATGCATTCACATTTTCTACAATAGGAGACCACAATGCCCTTGGTTCAAGGAAAAGGAACTTGGGGTCATGCAGGGTTTCGCCATTGACCACAGCATGCAGTTTACACGAAAGCGCTAAACCCTTCACCCCCATCCATGTGATGTCCTTGGTGTGCCTTCGGAATCCGTCAGGATCGGAAGGTCTGTCGGATGAGCTGATAATTGATTCTCGTCCTTATTCGGAGCTCCACCCATAAAGGCGCCAGACAATTAGAACAAGGTTTAGGGGCTTTGTTCGCACCTTATTTAGATAGGGGTTACGAGGGAAGACTGATCCTATTTGTTCAGGTCTCTTGCACCAATCACGAATCCTCAGGATTGTGGTTTGCCCCAGGGTCCTTGACCAAGAGTAGTGTCCTAACTTAGTGTGGGTTCCAAGCACCTCGGCATAGTTAGCGGTTTTCCATGCCTAAACAGTGACCCTAGGGATTCAAGTTCTACAAATAGTACCTAGATTGGGCCCAAACGTTTGCATATAAACCTACATTGGGCTACTTGGATCCCTATACACCCTTATAACTCCTAGCTTGCATTTAATTTTCCATGTGCTTTTCCATTTGATTTTCCGTTCTAGGAGGATGAACAACGCACTGGGCTATTTGGATCCCTGACAGCCCGCAGCTTTATCCTTCGTATATAGCTATGGTCTAAACTCCTTGGGGGGGGGTCATATAGGGGATTATATCGGGGAGTATTAAGGGAGAGATTAGGAGTTTGACTACAGCTCATATATCCAAGTACAATATTTGTTTTTTTGGAATAGTCAGGTTCCGATCGTTTGCCCATTACATCACATTGGCCCTTATTCGGGGCCCCATCAAAGCTTGACCTGGTCTCTTTGAGGAACCTGCCTTTATTAGTATTTTTGCTATTACTCGTATTGTTATTACTTTTGTTAGTGGTGAGAAGGAGGACCGCGAGTTCAGGAAACAACAGAGTAACAGGTATTGCGCGGACCTCTGGGATGTTTATCACCTCTCCAACACGAGAGAAATTGTGCTTCTCGGGGGGCTATCCACGTATTCTGCGCTGGCATGTGGAATAGGGCCCCACCGAAAAGAGTAGTAGGGCAGGTTAAGATCCAAGCTGCACCCGAGGAGGCCGAAAACCCCGAATCTATGGGTAGTTCCCACCATTAGGGTCCCATTTTGGTACCCCTAAATCTTAAGTACTGCAATATAATCTATGAGCATAAGGGGCCAGCACTTTGAGAACAACTCATATGCATTTACCTTAACTCGCAAGAACTTGCACGAAGGCCTTCGATGCCTGTAACGAAAAATCCTCAATGAAGGAGTACTAGGCAATCATGGTAGGAGAAACACCCAACCCCTGACTGGGTCCCAGCCCTGAACTACTCGTGCCCAAGAAACCTTTCAAACATCTTAACCCGTAAACCCTAAGCCTGAAGCCCTCAACCTTAAGCTTCTGGAGCAATCAATCCCCAAAACCTGAAGCACTAAACCCTGAACCCTGAGCACCTTTAGGGTTTAGGACTTACGGAGTCTAAGGATTTTTCGCCAAAGGGAGGACCCAAGGAAGCGGTTGCGAAGTGGGATGGCACCTTGGTCACCTTCGGGGTGCTGAAGGGGTTGTGGAAAGGAAGCTGGAAATCAGTACATTTTTAGGGTTGAGGCTTTGAGGAGGACTTTTCCAGATATGGAAAAACAATCATTCCACAATTTTGTCTAATCCGTTATCTTTGGTAATGGCTCCCGTCTAATGCTAGTAGGTCCTAAAACCCATTCTAGGAATGTTAGGGGATCACCGCCCTGAAGTTCATACCCCGCACTGCTTCTGGTGTATCATTGATGGGTATGGCGGTTGTTTGCAGTTCTGGGGCATGGATGTTGGGGCTTAGACTTCATGGTTTGAGGTTCAGGGGTTGTTTTTTTCTGGGTTTACTATCATGCTGAGAACTTCTGGCACTACTACACAGTCCCTAGTTGATTGTCAGACTTCCGTTCCGTGTCCCATGCAATGGCTCAGAGTTGGGGGTGTATGACGTGACTCCGCCGTTGCTTCATCACCTCCCTCTACTTATCAACCGAACCACCCTAAAACCTAAGCCCTAATGAGGAATCAGAGTTTAGGGTTTAGGGTAATCCCCGTGATCTATGATTGGACGAAATTTGGGGGAGGGGTGGTGGGTTTTCAGGGGATGCACAGAAAGCTGTACAGATGCACACACAGCTTAGGTGATGGTATTGTGTTCCCAGCCGCTTGCCTGCAAGCATGAGCATGTGTGTCCTAGCGTAGACGCCAGTGATATGTTTTGCCCAATATAGCCCCAATATATACCCCAATATATACCCCAATATCACCCCAATATATACCCTATAATATTGTAGGAGTTTCCATTTTCTTTTCCATTATCCCAATAACCCCCCTATAAATCCACATCATGCCGGCTTCTGCTTCTACCGAGGAAGCCCCGCCCCGCAGCTTGAACATGCTACCTCGTATTGCCCCAAACATCGCCAAACTGGAACACTCCTTCTTCCGCTTATCTGCAGTTCTTCTCAAACTGCGTGAATGACAGTCATGCTGTCGCAGAAATGTCCTTCAATTGCAGCATGCTGCTGAGCTTTGCTTCTGTCACCAAGGATGTATAGACCCTATAAAAATGTAGTGGTTTCCATTATCTTTTCCATTATCCCAATATAACATATATAACCACTGTCACGAAGGATGGCAACAGGTGGTCCAAGATCAAGCGCAAGCCCGAGGAGGCAGCAGACACCTACTTGGATGGACCGTCGAACCCCTTGGCCAAGTTCCGATAGATGGACTGCCCGGGCGCACCGGACGCTTGTAAGAACCAGTTTGGAGCAAAACAGGCATGCAAGCTTCGGATTGACTCAGCTGGCGATCCCATCTTGATGTCTGCTTTGGCTTGCTTGTGTGCCAGTCCCTGCTGTGCCCTCCAACTTCTGGCTTATGGAATCGGACGGCCTAAAGCAAACTTTTAACGACATGAGAAGAGGAGAGGCATATGCAAGCTTGCCACCCAAAGTGCCAGAAAATTGCCCAAGAATGTAACTGCAATGCGAGTAGTGCCGCCTGCAGCTACATCAGTTATAGCAGAAGTACGATGGCAATCAATGAAGCTCTACAGCCTGCAATTTTGTTGTAAACTAATACCTCGGGATCCAAAAAGCCCAACGTAGGTGTTGTTTATAGACTCTAGATCCCAATGTAGCTAGTGCTTCTAGACTTGGATCTCCAAGGATACACTACAACCACAGCAACATCTTGTTCCTTGCATTCAGGTAGTAGTGTCATCGTTACAAGCACAGCCATTCTACACCAACAAGTGCTCCTGCCAGCACTTGTACAGCAGCTCGTATTTGGATTGATCATTCTCGTGGACCAATCTTTGTCGGAACTGAGCTTCCTCCTCGCAGCCATGCCGCCATATCCGGGCACTGAAGAAAGAAGCTTGCTTCCCCATTGAAGTTTGGGCAGAGTTCTCTACAATCATCATAGGGGTTCTGTGTTGAATCTTACCCTGAGGTTTTTGGCAAATAAAAAGGACATGCAGGAGTTCAGGCCCGCGGGTTTTAATAGCGAAGCATGTAACTGGTGTGCTCCTTGGTTACCCTGGGGTCTGTTGATAGTACCTACATTGGGCCCGAAATTCTGTAAGTAGTAATGAACTACTTTTGGGCTCTTTGGTAGTTTCCCTAGATAAGAGACCCCAATATAGACCCCAAAATGCTATAGTCCTTACTAAAGGTACCCCCAAAAAGACACCCCCAACTTTGGGAAACCCCATATGGAGCCCTAGGGTTGTGGTGAAAGCAAGGCAGCTGGTTTCCAGCGCTGGGCTGCACCTTCATCTCAATCGCCCTGGCATCTTAGCTACTGTAATTTTCAGCTATAGTCTCAACTCCGTGAGGGGCTATATAAAGGATTATATGGGAGACTACAATAAGGGTTGTTAAGGAGGATACTCAGAGTTTAGACTTTAGACTATGGCACATGTGTAAGGACGAGAGTGCTTCAGTAGTGAGGAGATTCAGGATGGCGGTTGTTGCAGTTTTGCTGGTTGTCAGTGGTAGTGGCACGAGATACGGTGACCGCAAGCAGCAGCCAGGGAACTGAAAGTGTTTACGTAAATCATGGGGCTTCGTCATACTGGCATTATGTTGGATACTAACCCTTCAAACCTTTATACGCTCCCAGTTTCCGCTACCTTTCCATTTCATTTCCCATTTGATTCTTCATTATTGGGGTAATCTTCTTATGTAATCCCTCTAAAATCCCATCATATAGCCATATAAAAGCTTCCATTTCCCATGCCGTATGTAAACAACTGCTGTAGACCACTTCTTCAGGTTCTAGATTTTCCCGTTCCCTTCTTCGCACGAAGCAGTTCTACGCTTGATCCCTTTCCATGTTTCCTTACTCAAGGACGTTTCCACACAACTCTTCAACTGCCCTCCATGTGGTTTTCAGTGCCTTGCTTTGGGTTGCTTCGATTCCCCCTTAAGCCTTCATTTTGGTTTCATCTTCACCCCCAAGCCCTACACCCAAAGCCCTGGACTTTTGACGTGAGGGCAGCCAAGGTAATGTCTGACCAGGCTCAAATTATTCTGCCAGACGACTTCTTCTCACACGCTCTCAGCAGCTTGGATAGTCAAAGTTAAGCCTTAGTACCTAAATGCGCCCGGTGGACAGAATCCTGCAACCATTAATTCGTACGTCCAGTTTGAGCGATGGTGGAAGAAGGGGGGAGGGGGGGAGCCTCAGCCTGGAACGAAACTCATTTCACGTAGGTTGGCCAGGCTGGCTAGCGGCCTGAGGCTGGATAGCCTCGCTGGTTTAGGGTTTAGGGTTTAGGGTTTAGGGGTCAACAAGCTGAATCTATGAATGATCGGTCCTGCAAGGCCACATCACAGCCCCTGAGCCAGTTCGTAGCCAATCTTTTTACGTGCTTGCTCTGAAGAATCAACCCAGCCCGCCCTGCCCGATGATAAAAGTCCTGTGGTTTAAAAACGCGTCACTACGAGAGGGGATCAGATCTCGCGGGAGCCGGGGCAGGAGAGCAAAACACAAACTATTAATTCACAGCAAGTTTGGAGATGTTAGCCGGCAGACTTCCCCTCGGTGCCTCCAACAACCAGATGTCAGATCCTTGGGCTCCAAAGTAGAGTCATGGTAACCCCTGCGGCTTCAAGTACATGCATTACTGAATTCACGACAACGCTGGTCCCTACAGTCCGGTTCCTAATGTTGTGGGGGGAGGGGGGTATCTTATTAGGGGAGGGGGTAATCAAGACGAACCCGAATCATGGCCCCTTCAGAATTCCTGTAGCCCTTGACACTTACCCCTGCTCAAACCGTAAACCCTAAACTCTAAACCCTAAATACTAGTTTCCATTTCTTGTCCATTATCCCCACATAACACCTATATAACGCCAATCTAAACTCCTAAACCGTGTGCCCATGCCCAAACCCTAAACCTACTTGGAGGCCCATGGAACTTAGTAACCACTTATAACTGGGCATCTAACCCACGTATAATCCCCCTAAATGGGTTATAATCCAAGTTATAAGTAGTTACTACTTCCCACGGGCCTCCAAGTACTGTTGCTCTCAGAACCTAAAAGGCTGCGGCATCCTGGCCATGGCTTTCTTCACCCTGTATATCTGGATCAAGTCCAGCTTCCCGCGTAAGGTACGGCTTTGACTTCGAAGTCAAAGTGGGACATAGGCTTTGGGCATGGGATTTAGAATTCAAAGTGGGTTTTGTGCATTGGGTTTTTGGGCCTAGATCTACGGGGTACGTTTCAGGGTTGAGGGATTTAGGGCTGTGGGTTTTAATTAGTGTGGAGTTAATCACCTATTGGTGCCGCTGAGTCATGATGAGTGACCCCAGGAGCTTTGGTTTTGGCTAGGGTTACAGCCCCCCTTAAGTAGATAGAATATGGGTTTCGGTATAATATAATAAGATCCCCATATTATCCCATAATCTATCTACTTAAGGGGGATTATACGCCAAGGCACGTTTTCTAGCAGCGGCTTCTTTGTTCTTATTGTATAGGTATGCCATGACTCAGTCCTGATTCTCTAAGGTTCCGGTATCGCCCGTATTGCACCCTGAACCCAAAATCCCTAAGCAGTAAGGTTTGTAAAGATTCCCAAGCCTCCGCTAAGTGGGTTCAGGGCGAGTGGAATTGGATGATGGCAGGCTAAACTCCTAAACCACAAAGGGTAGTAGAATGACTATTTTTAGCAAACTTTAAAAGACTGTTGCCAGGTCCGATTATTTGATTTGATTCATTTTTTTTCATGTTTCGCAGTTTTGATCATATCGTAATGTATCACCACGTGCTTCAGTTGCATGAGTGTGAATATACAAAAACTCTAATAGGGTTAGGGTTAAGGCCACTACCTTGAGAACCCTCAGCCCGACTGTTCTCCCTGAGGTCAAGAGACCGACTCCCAGCTTCAGCAGTATCTCGAAAAAGCAGGAGGAGCCTCAACCCTAAAACCAGCATGTTAGGAGTTAGACATGTACCCCCCCCAAATGTACCCCCGCCAAATTTAGTGTCCTACTAGGCCTTATTAAGCTCCATATAGTCCTTATTAGCTCCTTAAACTCTGGGTGTATATTTTTGATGCGGGGGAGGTTGTAGACTCTTCACCATAGGGAGGAGGGTGCGGAAGGGTTGGATAACTGCGTAATGGTAGTTTCTTAAGTTTCACCTGCCCCAAATTACGTTAAATCGTTGAATCCTTGTTTTATCACTGTAAACTAATTAGATTTTGCAGGACCTCCAGCGGGTGGTATGTTGCAGCGAGTAATTTCCCGATAAACCCCTTCAACAACTGGAGTCAGACTAGGTAGGGAAGACACACAAGTTACAATCAGTTTCTTCACCTGTGGCTTTCGTTGCGTATAATTACCGTTCTAGATGGCATCCAGGGCTTTGGGTTTAGCATGATGCACTATTCCCAACCCAGGAATTAAGATGACCTGTCTGCCGCCTTCCCGGTCGGGACAGGAGCCTGCCATCAAGATCCTGCGGGGGACGGTCAAGAAGTATTCCGAAAAGAAGGAAGCTGGGCGGCGTGAAAGTAGAAGGTAACCTATAGTACTGCCGCTTGTCTAGTTACAGTTCTTGCTATGCGAAAGTATTCATTGATGTCTCCATATGGGTTAAGGCAAGCATGGTTGGACTTTATTTCTGCAGGTGATGTTTTCAATCTGCTGTACGCGCATGTGCTCAACTTAAGACCATTTTTTCTCGGCTCTTGGTAGCAAATACTCGAGGATTTTCTTCAGAGGCATCGCCCCGACAATAAACCGTAAGCTTTGACCCCTATCTTCGTAACAAAAACTGCTAGTTGTTAAGCAAGCCTATGCCCTAGGCCCGAAACCCACATCCTGAATCCTACGCCCTATTGCCCTGACGCCCTAAAGCCCAAACCCCCGAACCCTTGACCCCAAACCCTCCCCAAGGAGTGGAATCAGGCCTTCACAAAATGTGGGTTCACCAAAGAAAGGTGGGAATGCTCTGACGGACCATAGAGACACATTGATGGAGCTTATAAGGGTGCCATCCAACTCTAAACTCGAACCCTTAGCGCTTTTCAGCTGGCAATACATCCCTGGGGCCATTAAGACTACCCCTAATTGAAACAAACGACACCCTCGGACCACATAGCCTAACCCTATAGATAAATCCTATATGCTACACCAAATTCCCCCTTCCCTCGACTCCTCGCCCCTGGTGTAAACCCTCACCCCCAAGAAGTAGGGAAACCCCGAACCCTAAACCCTTAAAGGAGTGGGGAACCATTAGCGTGCGTGACTCTGAGTCTGACTCTGAGTCGGACGACGTGACTGGGACGCGGCTGGGTAAGTTGTGTATTCAGTTTAGGGTCTAAGGGTCGGCTTAATGTTTGAACCCCTAAATCCGGCCCAGAACAGAACCCAGACCTCTAAAGGTTGGACGGTGGTTCTAGTTCTATCCACCAGTATGGAGTCGGACATGTATAACCTTCAAGAAAGGCGGACATGTATAACATTCAAGAAAGGACCCACAAATCCTACAAAGGATAGCCCCAAAATCAACAACCCTTCACAGCTTGAACCTCAACCACGAAGCCTGGCTAAGCCCTGCAAACCCTACAAGCCCCAGATTACACAAGCAGCCTACAACCCCCATAAGCCTTCTAGTCCCCCTGAAGTAGATAGCATACGGGGTATATGGGGACCTTATTAAAACATACCCAAAGCCATATTCTATCTACTTAAGGGGGACCCTAAACCCTAAAACCTAAACCCTAAATAGTAGATCATATTATAATCCATTGCGGCCGCGTGCGGCGACTGCGAAAAAGTACACGCGAGTACGCCCGAGTACGCCCGAGTACGCCCGAGTACGCCCGAGTACGCCCGAGTACGCCCGAGTACGCCCGAGTACGCCCGAGTACGCCCGAGTACGCCCGAGTACGCCCGAGTACGCC